>JANHGL010017905.1:0-37534 GCA_024611195.1 Ceyx melanurus | reverse complement strand
CATAGCTACAACCAAAAATAATAATAATATTATTATTATTATTATTATTATTATTATGTCTATTCTTATATTATATAGGCTGAAGTTTCAGCAGATAGCTTGAAAGCAAAATTATTTCCTTTTTTTAATGATTTTTTTCCTAATATACTTCTAATTAATTTTCCTTTTTAGGAAGGGACTTTGTTGCAATATCTTTTTTTTTTTTTTCTCTCCAAATTTGATCAGATTTTAGCCTGCCTGTCATTTACATGCTAAAATATTTCTAGTCTTCCTAATTGGAATTCTTTTCCCTTTGATGATGCTGTTTCTGTTACGATGGAGTCTCTAATGCTGTGCAATGTTGCCATGATGGTAAAAGCGACTGAGAACAAGCCCCCATGGTAGCCTGATATCCTTTTTGGCCACCCTTCTGGGCTGAAAAGCAGCTCCTGGCAGATCCTCAAGAGATGTAAACCCTCCTGACTCTATTGACAGCCAACACCAGCTGGGCATCTGCTGCTCTATCCCCCTTCCCTTGGAAAAACCAACTTCTTCCTGCAGTACCTGAGTTACCTGTGACTGCAGCACTGACAGAAGGTAGCTGCAGAGGGTAGGTGGTGTGGCTGCCCTTCCTGCTGCTGTCAAACAGCTCACACTTGGAGGATGGTTCCCAACAGAGGCACTGAAAATTCATTTTCCAAGGGCTCATTGCTGGATACACAGTTCAGATAGAACTCCTAAGGAATTTTACCTTTACCATGTACAACAACCATCACACCTGGTGATTTTCTATTCATTTGATGCTTTGGGTTATTTTGTGTGGGTTTGTTGTTTTGTTGGTTCTGTTTTTTTTCCCTGGTATTCATTGATATTTCTGTGGGGTCTTTCTTGATACACTTGGTACTCAAGTTATGTAGCTTGGTGTATGTTTCTCTGCATGGTTTTATGCATTAGGCCACATATTCATAGAGTGGTAAAGCATTTTAAAATCTGGATAAAGAAATATAATTTATTTTTACAGATGTTTTCAGAAAAAAAACCTAAACAAACTCCATTTCTTTTTTTTTTTCCCCTTTATTCTACTGGTTTTTAATGAATAGCTGCTAGTGCACCAGTAGGCTTGTTAAATGCTGGTGTTCTGTGAATTCCCTGTCTTCACCTATCAGATTCCCAGCACACTGCTGATCCTCCAGAAAATGCTAACATTAAGGTGCTGTTTTCCTTATTTAATGATGCATCAAACAGTTGTGAGGAGCAGGGTCAGGGCTACGTCTGGGTTAGTGAAGGGGACACCAGTTTGCTCAGTGCACCAGAGATTTTTAATTTCTTCACTGTAATTAAGCTGTCAGCCTGCCTCTCTATGCAGGTTCAGCCAAAACTAGCAGAAGAATTTGGAAGGAAGGTTAAACTACCATCTACTTGGCATTTAGTGTAGCATCTACTGTTGGGAATGTCAGTGCCCCAAAGTGGAGTCTCCTCTGCCTGCTCTCACATCTAGGGAGGCTTCACTTCTGCACCTGAGTTTTCTCCTTCCATGAAGCTCTGCTAACGGTTTGTGAATGGCCCTGCAGTGAGATTGCAGACCTGGGTGGGTTTTAGTTTCCCTGAAGAAAAAAAATAGTCCTATTCCTTCCCCTCTGCAACATTTTTTTAGCTTCAGTTACTCTCAGTACCTTCCAAAGCAGGAATCAAAGCCAGCCTGTGTTTCTGAATGAGAGCTTGGTGCCCAGGGAAGGTACTGAAGTATTTCTTAGCCACTGGACACACAAGTTCAGTGTAATTACAGACCTGGTGCCCGGGAACACATTGTGTTTGCAGCCTTTGCACTCCAGGAGATATTCCAAGTCAAAGTGCCTTTTAAGAGCCCCTTGGGACAGTTCAGCTCTTCAGTGTCCCCACTCCTAACTCAAATGACACCATCCAACTCTAAGGAGGGAGATCAGCATCTTCAACTCGGTGCTTTCCAGGGATCTCTGCTGCACATTCCCCTTTCGTAATAGTGATGGTGTGATGTGCAAATCCCACAGGGCCCTGCAGGACAGCACATCCCAGAGGAAGGACAGGCAGAAAATGGGGATGTAAATGTGGGTACTGACAATACAACTTGGACACGGTAGGAATGTCACTGCAGGAAGAAAGCAGGTTATGTAGGGCTCACACAGGCACAGATATGGAATGTTGGAGGCTTATGTGAGAACACTTTCAAATTGTTTGATTCTCCTTTTTTCTTTTTTTTTTTTTTTTGTAGTTTGGAACAGAATTTGAGTCCACGGCTTCAAACCTGACACCGTGCAGTTGTCAGAAAATGATTATGAAGTACTAAAAATAGCATTTTCCACTGCTGCATTGTGTATTACACACTACTGTTTTATTCATATGTTTTTCTCTTAATTTTTTTGAAGAAGGGCTTTTATTTCCAAGGCACGAGAGCAGTGCAGTCCACATGGGGCTCTCAGCATAAAGATGTAGTGCTCCAACTTCTGCACTGGAGGCTGATTCCCTTTTATGTATGTTAAAATATTGTACTGGATTAGTTTTAAGGAACATTTACATGCAGATAGCCTGATTTTCCAGCCCAAGAGGCAACCTTATGTAATCCATATTTGCATATTGACACAGTTACAATACCAGAGCTAGAGGAAAATGGAATAAAAGTCAACAGTGTGTTAAAATCTGCTTGCAGGCAAAAGTTCCTTCAAGGGTTCACTCTGTCTGGCCTCAGCCACATTTCCTTCAAGAAATAGGCATAGCCTCGAGCAGTGCCTGCAGTTGTCACTCAGAAGAAAAGTGCATGTTAGGAAAGTTACAGACAGACTTGTTAACTTCAAAACTTCTGCAATGTGACTTGAGGTAATGAAGAGGTACCTGGGAATGTCAGTGCAGACCAGAGGGGATACAGGGTACCAGGTAAAGCAGCTATTGCCAGGACTGAACAGGGCTTTGTGGCACGTAAAAGTGGAGACTGAACTGAACTGAACTCTGCTAGTGAGGGAAGAGGGAAAGGAGGTCTCTCCTGCTCTGGATCCCACAGCACAGAGCTGCTCAGCACAGTCTGTGGGGCTCTGCAGGTCTCTCCTGCTCTGGATCCCACAGCACAGAGCTGCTCAGCACCGTCTGTGGGGCTCTGCAGGTCACTCCTGCTCTGGATCCCACAGCACAAAGCTGCTCAGACCAGTGCTGCTGCCTGGTCCCTGCCTATCCAGAAGCATTAGCATCCTGCTCCCCGCCAGTTAACTGCCTTTCCTTTCAGTGCCCTGTCTAGCACCTGCAGGGGAGAGTGTCACAAGAGTTTATCCTCGCCCCTTCCAGCGTCCTGGGAAAGCAGCTGGGACAATGCCAACGAACCTGGGCTGTCTCTTCTGATGCAGTGACCCCCCCAGAGCTCCCTGCAGAGGCCCCTGTGAGCCTGGAGCCCCCAGGGCTCCCACTGAAGGTGCCACACATCCCGTGAAGGACACCCAGGAGAGTCACAGCTCTGCTGCAGGAGCTGCAGCTATTGATGTGCTTCTAACACTACCCAGCTCTATAATTAACATTCCTGTACACCTCACTCACGTGGTGCTGTATAAATAGTTCTGCACAGCAAAGGTACGTGTCATTATCCTTCAAAAAGCTTCTAGAAGGAGGGGACTTATCCAGATATTGAGAAGTCCCCAGGTCTGTCTATCTGGACAGCTTTAGAAAGAGTATTCATTAGAAGTTCCTCATTACTCAAAGAAAATTAAGTGTTGCAGGCTCAATTTCAAACCAGCCTTAAGTCTACATGTGTAAAGCCATGTTTGTTTGGGTTTTTCCAGTGTTTTGATCTCTCTTATCAGTAGATGCTGTTAGCATGGTGTGGTTGGGCAGTTGATGAGAGCAGTGTCCCTGTTCTTTCCTAACCAGAGATTTACTTCAAAGCAGAACTGTTCTGAAGATGTCCTGAACACTGCAGGTAAGGCCAGAACAACATTGCAGAACCCTGCCCCTCACTGCTAAGTGATCTCAATGAAGAAATATTCCCCTAAATTGAAGAAATGCTACAGGCACCAGGCAGCACAAAATTACATTTTACTCCTCATGGCCTTGGATTTTTAATAGAGATATGGAATAATTAAGCAGAGTGGAGTATTAATGCAGTTTTAGAAATAATGTTGAGGTTACCAGATGTTGCTCTTTTTTCCTCTTTTTTTAATGTACATCAGCACTCAAAATGTAGGTTGTGGGGAACCTGGATAGGGAGCACACAATGTTGTAAAATATTTAACACTGAGCTTCTGTAGATGGTGCTTTACTGCTTTATTTCCAGTTTGGAAAAGAATTGAATCATAGGACAGGCAGAAGACCAATATATCTAGTCTTTCAATGAAGTCTTCTTTTAGGTAAGAGAACTGGGTAATGTATTTACTTATTAGAAACTTTATTCAGTGTCTGAGCCCCTTTGTTAATTCCAGAGCATATCTCATTATTCTGGACACCAGTTTTCCTCTTCATGAATGTCAAGTTAGTGTGTCCAGGTGAGGTAAATCTGTAGTGAACAGCTCAAAGCTTAGGGCTGAGTATAGACTGCAGTATGAACTGGTAGGGGCAAACCTAAGGATTTGGTTTCCCCTGTGATCTTTGTCCTTAATGAAGGGTGGGAAGAGAAAAGAACTTGCCATCTATATCCACTCAGTGTGGATGGCTGTTTTACTGCCAAAGTTCTGTTCCTGGAAACATCAGAATCCATCTTTGGTTTTATGCAACAAGTTGGGGCTTAGGACATTTCCATCAGTCTTCAAAACTATATTTCTGGAACACAGTTGAGAAATCAGTGTATATTATAGTATATATCATTATATTATAGTATAGATATTATAGTATACAGCATCAATGTGCAAGCCCATGCTGGAGCTTTTATATTAGGCAAGCAGAGAACAGTATTTTCAATCAGAATTGTTACTTAACACATATGCTCCATTTGATTCTTTGGCTGATTGAGACCACCCATGCAAAATCTACTCCTTTTCTAGCTCTTTTTCATGCCCTTATTCATGCAGGAATTTCCTCAAATCTGCAAACTTAGATACCATCAAATGAATTTGCTCAGATACACACAAGCATGGCACAAGGAACTTGCTGAATGAAGATGAAGCAGAGGCTGAAAGAGGCTGATGAGGTTCAAGGAGCTGCTGGAGAGAGTCTAAGGGAGGCTTCAGGGATGCTGGAGGGGCTGCAACAGGGCTCTGCTATGGACAGGCTGAGAGCCCTGGGGCTTTGGAGTGTGGAGCAGAGCAGCCTGACAGGGGATGGAATCCATGTTGCTGCAGAGCTGGGGGGGAGTGTCAGGAGGAGGGGCAGCCTCTACTCACTGTGCCCTGGGACAGGCCAAGGGCAATGGCTGGAAGCTGGAGCACAGGAGGTGCCAGCTCAGCATGAGGAGGAACTTCTGCACTGGGAGGGTGGCAGAGCCTGGCAGGGGCTCCCCAGAGAGGTTGTGGAGTCTCCTGCTCTGCAGAGTTTCCAGCCCCCCTGACTGTTCCTGTGCCCTGTGCTGGGTCAGATTCTATTCCATGGGCTGCTCTGGCAGGGGGGCTGGACTCCCAAGATCTCCCTTCCAACCCCTGACAGCCTGGGATCCTGTGAAGATACTGGAAGGTCCAGAATTGCTTTGGTTGAGGCAATGCTCAGTCAGCAGAAGGAGGCAGGATAATCATCCAGGACCAGGATGCTGCTTCCTTCCTTGCTATTCATGGCTCCCTTCCCTCATTCAGCACAGCTCAGACTGCTCCTGGGGCATGCTGCCTCACCACCCTCAGTCACATTATCCAATTGTTAGGGGCTTCTAGTGGAAAAAAGAAAAAAGTACTGTATCTTTTCAAAGATCTATAATGTGATTTTATATTTATTTAACCCGTTTCACACTGGGGTTGGGGAGGAGGTTGACCTTGAGTAGTCTCTGGCATTTTGGGTTGGTTCTCATCGTGTTCTCCACAGCTGGAGATGTGCTTAGCTTCTTCCTGAGGGGAAATCTCACGAGCTGGGTGCAACAATCATTTATCTGTCAGCAATCCTTAATGCCAAAGCATAGCATTGAAAATCCCTCCTGGTATTTTTTAACTTGACTTGATTTCCTTGAGGTAAGTGTGGGAGAAAATAGTTATGAATGATGCAGCAATGTTTGGGTTTGGGTTTTTTTTGAAGTCTTGAAATTAGTAAATACTTTATATTTTCACTTTGTAGATTACTCTGGGGGAAAAGAAGCCCATTGCCAGCTCTATACCTGATTGCACTTGTCTTTACAACATGGCTATTTTCACTTGAGTTCTGCTCATTTTGTGACTTAATGGCATTGAAGTAGATCACTTAAGAATGGATGTATTCATTTTTATAGTATTTATATCAGCTGCAGTTCACATTTAAATTGCAATTTGTTATTTCTGCCCAAATGTTGCTTTTCTCAGCACCAATTGCTATCATTGCCATGGTTATACATTGCAATTTCCTACTGTGTCTTTGAAGATCTACTCTTAGGAGAAGTGAAAGTAATTTTCTTGGTCCTTCTGTGTAGTTGATAATCAAATTGAGCTTCAAGAAAAGAGACCATTATCTTAGGCTTAATATTCGGTTTCCCAGTATTCTGCCATCATATACTTCTAATTACAAATTAACCTATGCTTTTTTTCCCCCACTCTTTAAAAAAGTCTCTTACCTACAGGACAGATTTGCCATGTTTAATACACTTGTGTTTCAGGAGCTCCTTTTTTTAATGAGATGTGTTTGATAGGGAATTAATAAAGTTTATTGCAGGTTTGTCTTGTACACTAAGCTGCTTTTTGAAATACTCCTTGAGGGGTTTTTTCTTGATAATTTTACTTTTACTTAGAGAAAGAAGTGCATTTAGCACTGTATAATGGCAGCACTCATCACCTTATTCTTTCTCATTAACATTTTCTTCCTGCCACCCCTTGAAAGGGGATTTTAGGGGCCACCTTGTGCTTGGCCATACTTCATGCTGACCAGGGTCACTGGTAGAAGATGTAACTAGAGGTCTCAGCTTGAGCAGTTGGAGTTGGGAATAAGACAGCTCCCAACAGGATCTTTTTGTCTGGTGGTTGGTGCTGGAGCAGCTCAGAATCCTCTTTGCTTTACCCAGATTTTCCCACTTGTGTGTGTTTATGTCTGTTTTTTTAATATTCCATTTTTTTCCACAAATAACCCAATGTTTTATCTTTAGTCTCCAGGTGCTGCCACAGTGTTAGTAACATGGACCACTTGAATTCCTGCAGAGTGTGCAGTCTGGAGATGAGTCTGTGGATCTAAAATACAGCCCAGCTGTTGTGTGCAAACAAAAGCATTGTGAGGCAGAGAATCCTGCTGAGAAATCCTGAGGGGTTTTGTCCAGAAGTTCCCTGTGTGATGTTTCTGACAACTCTCTTGTGTCTAAATACTCTCACACTCAGTCAGGAATACTCCAGGTTTCCTTCTAGGTTGTTTCCATTTGAAGAATTTCTGAATTTTGACTTCTCTTTGCAATCAGGTGCTGGTAGCAGCACTATGTGCAGTTTCATATAGAGGAAAGCAACAGCCCTTTCCAATCTAACTGGGACAGTGCTCTGTGCTGAAACTCAGGCTCCTGCAAAGATGACTCGCAGCATTTTTGTGTGTAAAGTGTCCTTGACTTTCTGTGTTACTGACATGTGACCTGATAATTTAGCAATATTGAGCTGACATTCATCAGTTCTGCTTTTTTCTTGGCAAGAGCCACAGGTTGTTCTCTCCAGACTGCTTATTACTGTTTTAAATTGACTGGTCTTTTGAAAGAATTTTAACTTGTAAGTCGAGCCCCAAAGACCTGCAGTCATAGTTTATTATCACAACAGGTAATTGGACTTTTAATATCTGTAAAGCATCCACTAGAGACATGAATAGGCCCATTCTCTTTTCTGGCAGCTGTTTTGCAGATATTAGACTTCTAGCCAGTTATCTCTGGTTACTTTAGCAGTGCACAATAGCATCCATCTGCAAATGACTGCAATATTCTTCTCTCTCCTTCTCTTATGTTACAAAATGAATGGGATTATTTCTACTCCGTGCAAGAAGTATTTTAATGAAAGCTTGAAGAGACTTCCTGAAATTCTTCTTCGTGATACCTAATAACAAGCCTTGCCATTCCTTGTCAGAGCCTCAGCCTCGTGTTTCCCCAGCACACGAACCTTGAGCAGCAGGGTTGAGTGCCTCAGATGTTCAGAGGGTGTCCAGCTCTCCTCAAGAAGCAGCTGTAAAAAGTATTTATTTGGTTTTAATTTTTATTGTAACTTATTTATCATAGAATCACAGGATGGTGGGGGGTTGGGAGGGACCTTTGGAGATCATCGAGTCCAACCTCACCCAGAGCAGCCCACACAGGAACAGATCCAGGTGGGGCTGGGAAGTCTCAGAGCAGGAGACTCCACAACCTCTCTGGGCAGCCCCTTCCAGGCTCTGGCACCCTCACAGGGAAGAAATTTTTTGTCATGTTGAGGTAGAACTCCCCGTGTTTTACCTTGTGACCATCACCTCTCGTCCTGTCACATGGCACCACTGAACAGAGCCTGGCCCCTTCTTCTTCTAGAAGGCTTCAGGAGCATCAAAACTGGCATTAGGAGATCCAGGGGGTGAGGAACAACTGGCATCAGCCAAGTCCACCTGCTGGAATATGGCTTTTACTGGGACCCACTGGAAAAGCAGAGGTGGGAGGAGACACTCACCCACAGGGAGGAGGAGGAGGTTACCAAGGAGCTACAGTGATGCTGTCTGAGCTGGAACTTGGTACAAACTTTTACCATCAGAAGTAATTAATGTAAAGAAAGCTAAATTAAATACTGCAACATGTCATTAAAGCTTTTCAGGTAGTTGAGTTCCACAGCTCCTGTTAGTTGAGGAACACTGGTGATTTCAGCTCCATGGCTGAACACAAGTACTGCTCAGTTCTTCCAACGTGCACTACTTAGGAGAGCCTCATTGGGTCAGGGCATTTTGGAAGGAGGAAGGAAAGAAGATACTTTGCTGTTTCATCATGTACCTTTTGCTGTCTTTATACTGGGGAGGAAACAGAACAAGGTTAATTGGGAAAATGAGAGAGAGGGAGGGAGCCTCTCATCTAATTAAACAGTCCCAGAAAATCATATTTACAGAGCTAAATAGATTATTTTGTTACAAGGAGAAAACAGTTCCAAGTCTGTGATTTCACTCTTTTGAAATAACTGACCTGGCATCTCTTAGATTCAGAGCAAGTAACACACAATAAATGCAAAGATGTGCTAGGAGATGCTTGGAGATCCTTTGGATGGCACTGTCCAAGCTGAGGAGGGAAGCTAAATACTGTGGGATGTTATTAGTCCAAATTACTTTTGGTTATTCCTTTGGTGGTTCTCCTCTTGGTGAAATGAAAGTATAAGAGGAAATAGGTTGGGGACCAGTGATGTAAGTTACTTGTTGATGTGAATTCAAACTCTGTTTCTCAAGGAGCTTTAGATATATCCCTGCCACACTGTAGAACTTTTTCCTCCTTAACTGGTGAAGCTCATTTAGGAAATACAATCTGCTTTTTCCTCTGGTTGACATCAACTGGAGCCAGTGAACTTTTGGGTAAATGGAAAGATTGAGGAAGAACTTGGCTCACATAAAAAAAAATAAAAATAAAAAGAACTAAATCTATTCTCTTATCAGTTTTGCAGTCAACAGCAGCAGCTTTGTAAGCAGAGTGGATTCCATCTTGAATTCTTGCTGTTGATGAGCTGTTCAAAATCTCTTCTCTACCAATGAGGTGTTTCTGATTCTTGAAATGAATTTTCTATTTTCTGCCTTCAGACTCCTTTAAATCTGCCCCACAAAACACAGAATAAAAGTCACATACACCAAAACCTGGAAATGCTGTCAATATGCTGTAAGAATGTAACTACCAAAGTATTTTAAATGGTGCTCTATGTTGGATAGACTTTTATGGGCTTTTTCTCAGTGTTTTTACAGATTATTGGGTTCATAACTTCAAAGTCACTTGCCTTCTGCTGCTGCTGAAGGCCTGGATTATGCTTTGGTTATCAAAAATTAATGATGCGTGGAAAGAGCTTTATAGTTTCTAGGTTATCAGAAAATACATAATCTGCATTATTCCTTGAAATTAAGTGCTGTTTGAGCACTCTGAAATGGTGACTAGGATGTAAATTTGTCCTTTGGGTGAAAACTTAAAATCAAGGTCATATATGTGTGTGTATATATGTAATTTCATTGTGTCAGTATCCCTAGAGGTGGTAGTCATTATCCTGTCTCATTTCCAGTTTTTACCAACAAAACCACTGAGAAGGCTACAACCCTTCATTAAAGTCTTAGCTCCTGGTTTTGCAGTAGATTGATTTCTGAGGTCCAGTGACCAGTTCTCTAAAGCAACTCTGGGGTGGGCAAGTGACCAACCTGCTGAACCCAGACTCCAGTTTCATGCATCTATGTGATGATTGTGTGAACATGGGTTGTCTTTTGGTTTTGTTTCTTGGGTTTTTTTGGTGTGTGGTGGGACTTTTTTTGGTTGGTTGGATTTTTACCACCCAGACTGGTGGCTGTTGCATCTGCTCCTCACAACAGCCTCGTTGAATGTGTCTTTTGGTGCATTCAAGCTGTTTTCAGACAAAGAATGATTTTACAAGTGCTGTTTGTACAAGGAAAATCTAAGTAGGTTTGGGTTATGATAAACTACAGAGCAAATACCCTGAGATGACTATACACTGAATTTCTCTCATAGCTCTGTGACTCTCACTGGCCACTTCCCTGTGCTGGTTGTGTGCACAGGACAGAAAATCCTCTGTGCCAGGCATCTCCTGGGGACCTGCTCGTGTTCCTCTTCCCCTGCCCTGGGCAAACCCCTGCCTTGAGACCAGAAGTTACTTTAGGATGAATGTCCTGTACAGTTGCTGCCTAGATAGGAGATGTGTGTAGTCTGCATTTGATTTTAAAGGTTTGCTTTCTTCATATATTGATATAACTTTAAATGTGAAAAGACACTTAGGTTTGCCATTTGAAATTGTCTGTCTGCATGGTTCTATCTGTTATGTTATTAACAATTGAGTTTGAAGGTCTTTTCTGAGCTGATTCTCTGGACTGTTCATGATGTCAGAGGAGATGTGTATCTTAACTGTTCCATTCTGTTTTTGTAGATGGCTATACAACAGATGACATTGAATTTTACTGGCGTGGGGGTGATAATGCAGTCACAGGAGTGACAAAGATCGAGCTGCCCCAGTTCTCCATTGTAGACTACAAGCTTATCACCAAGAATGTGGTTTTCTCTACAGGTTTGTGGAAGGGAAGCTCAAAGGGGGATTTGCTGGGATGACTGAGAAATGGGCTAATTCTCAATCTGCAGTTCAGGAGCCAAGCAATCATTTCAGAAGTAGGAATAAATGAGGGCAGTGCTGTGACTTGGAAAGGAGCAGCTTTTATTGCAGCTTTCAGAGCCCACCAGGCATCCCCCTTTAACACGTGAAGAGGATGCAGTGGGGCACATCAAAGCTCTGTCAAACAAGCTGCATGTTCTGTATTCCACATGAAAAATAGTTAAGCCACTCCCACACCTCAGCACCTAAAACACAAGAAGTAGTGACCCAGAGACTTGGGAACCTTACTCTTGCTGTTGATAGTGTTCCTGGTGCCAAGCTGTGGCAGATGTAATTAGGCTAATTATTCTGTCTTTGCTATAACACCTTTAAAATCCTTGTTCACAGGATTTATAGTTTAGCCAGAGCTAGCAAGCATATGGCTTTCTGCAAGCTGGGAATATGCTTTATGAGGACAAATTGAAAATAAGATTGGTTTTCACCAAAGAAAAAGCAAACCACGAAAGGACTAGAACGTTTCAGTGACATTAAATCATTCAAGAGTCGGATGGAATATTATGTGTTATTCTCTGCCTACTTGAGAAAGCTACTAGGTGCAGTTAAAAACCACCTTCAAAACTCACTTTCTAGATGTGGCTAGAAAATCTGTGGGGCAAATGGAGGACTGTGCATCCCCACATCTTCTGAACCAAACAGCAGTGAGACTTGAATAGTGGTCTCTAGGCACCCATTTCAACAAGGGCTTCAGACACCCAAGTGTTTCTGGTGTCTGGTGAGCCAGGGCAAGTGTTGCACTGCTGGGAGAGGTCAGAGCAAGGGTTCCCCTGGAGCAGGCAGACCACAGCTCTCTGGGCAGCAGCATTTCTCTGCTTTGATGCTCTGAACTGTGGTTTGGCTCTCTCTTGTTGGGTGTTATGGTTACCAGCAGATACACACCTTAGAGTACAAGGTTGTTTCTGCTTGGTTCTTCCCAGGAATTCTGCAGCTGATTATCCTGGATCTCTCAGCTCTGAGTTATTTGTGTTGCATGAAACAAGAAAAGCAGAATGACAGAAAAAGTTTGTCAGGCTTTATACGAGTAAATTACGGCCATACCAAATATTCTCTTCTAGGTGCCTACCCAAGGCTGTCTCTCAGCTTTAAACTTAAGAGAAACATTGGTTACTTCATTCTGCAGACCTACATGCCTTCTATTCTGATCACTATCCTGTCCTGGGTTTCCTTCTGGATTAATTATGATGCTTCAGCTGCAAGAGTTGCTTTAGGTAGGCATTTTTACACATCTCACGCCCTGTGCATTAGCTGGTTGCTTTTCCTTGCTTCTGGCTTAGTGAGTAGTGCATGTTGGGAAAAATAAATCTCTTAGATCTTTTTACGTCTGGCTTGTTAAGATTTGTATTATTTAAATCAGCATTTAAATAATCACAATTGAAATAAAAACTAAAGTGATTTCGTGTCTGAGTTAGCTAACTGTATAATCATTGTGACCAGAATTAGCCTGGTTGTCTCAGTGTTTTCTGTTGGTGTTTTACTGCTTGTTTTTCCTCCAAAGAGAATGCATTTAGTTTGCTTTTGCCCATGGCAGTCCACAATACACACTCAGCACTGTTATGGATTATAAATTGCTTTCCCTTCAGGTATGAATTAAAGAAAGTTTGACTAGGGTTGTGTAGCTAACTTCTCATTAAGTAGAGGACGTTTTTCCCTTCCTGGTACCTTATATTCTAAAAGCAAAACCATTTCCCTAATGAATCTCCAGAGAACTCTCCTCTCTGCTGGCTAATCCCAGTGTGTTTGTTTCTGCTGTGCCCCTCATCAGAGGATCCAAGCACGTCACAAAAATAAACAGGAGTATCTGTTGCCAAATGTTGTGTAAATCAAACAGGCTCCTGCCAGCACACATGGGTAAAATAAGTAAATCACCACAGAAGATACAATTCAGATTTTGATATTTTAAATCTCTAGAACACTGTGTTTTACTCCCTGGGTAGCAATTTCCCATAAGAATTCAAGACTGCAGACATCCTGCAAATGCTGGAGGAAAGCAAGACAACAGTGACTCCAGGCTGGTAACTTCTAACTGAGACTTGCTAGCAAAGTTTACAGTTTAGCTGGTTAAAAACATCCTCCTAGAATCCAACTACTATTTGATTCAAAGCAACTTGTTACATCATCTTCTTTGTGGCACAAAAAATGAAAGGGAAGGAATATGGGCAGAGGCTGGAGGGTTTGGGGTTATTTTTCCACCAAGCAAAACCAAGAAATCTAGACTTTTTCAGGTCTTGCTCCTGGGTGACTTAGTCTAGGTGCCCCTGCTCTGGCAGGGAGGTTGGACTAGATGATCTTCTAGCTCCCTTCCAACCCCTGTCATTCTGTGATTCTCTGCAAATGAAAATTAGCCCAACCCATAGACTTGCCAATTCTTTTTTTTTATTTTCCCCTCCAGGCATCACAACCGTGCTGACGATGACAACAATTAACACCCATCTCCGTGAGACTCTTCCCAAAATTCCCTATGTGAAAGCCATCGACATGTACCTAATGGGCTGCTTTGTCTTTGTGTTCATGGCCCTGCTGGAATATGCTCTGGTCAACTACATCTTCTTTGGCAGGGGCCCCCAACGCCAGAAGAAAGCAGCAGAGAAAGCTGCCAGTGCCAACAACGAGAAGCTGCGAATGGATGTCAACAAGGTGAATTCACCTGGGGGGTGTGCTGATCTCTGCCCAGCAAGGCAGACCTGGCACCTCTGCCAGGCACAGCTTGTAGCTGGAACACCCTGTTGGGAATGAGTGGGGTGATGAGGATCTAGTCTTGGCTCTGCAGGGCAGTGTGGGCAGCCCCCTCTGCAGCAAACGCTGCCCTTTAGCCTGGAGAAGGGAGGGGGGGAGTTTTCCTGCAGCCTGCCCCTCAGTGGAGATGTTTTCTCAGTCAGCATGTAGAGTGAAATGTGTCTGTTTCCAAAGGAACAAATCCAAAATGATGGCTGTAGCTCACCCTCTAGTAAGAGCTGTATGGAACATTGGAAATGGAATCTAAATTTAACCTCCTTTCATAACTCTTGTGTATGACCCAGATAAGAAATATTTGCTACAGGAATGGTTAAAACTGGAAAAGTTTGCACGTTTCCAACATATAATGGCCTGTTGAGTAAATGAGAAGCTGCTCAGAAATAAAGCAGCAACTAGCAGTGCACTTAATTTTGAAGTTAAATCTTCCAAATCTCCCTTGGGATGGAGAATTGAGGCAAAAAACACACACTTGGGGGAAAAAGTCCCCATTATGCCTAATGAAAATGGAGCACTTGTCATTTTTCACTTGGACCTGTTTGGGTGACTTTCACACAGTGGCAAATCTGGGCTGAATGCAGGGAAATTTACTGGGTGTAAAATGCAGCAGCTTTCCCCCACATGAAAAATAGAGAAGTTGCCTGATGTGGTTGGTTGTGTTTTGTCACAGGAAGCTTTTTTAGTTGGTAATTCAGTGTGATACTCCAAGGGGAGAAAATCAAAATCCCCATGACAGAAAAATGAACATCAGGAAAAGAAACAAGGGATTCTTTTTTGAAATGGAAACACATTTCATACAGCTCTAGAGGTGGAATTTCTCCTGTTTGTTCAGAACTTCACCACCACCACAGTGTGTCTGAAGAGAGGACATTGAGTTTGGTATTTCTGGAACAACACAAATTGATGGCATGTTGAAAGCATAACACAGTTACTGCCATAGTTTCTAGTTTATAGCCTTTGAAGCTGGAGGGTTATATTGGCTTGGATTGTATTATATAGAAGATTATATTGGCATGGCTCAGATCTCAGTCATTAATTTTTTTCTTTTTAATTTGACTGAAACGTGTCTTAATGAAAGAAGGTAAATTCATCATGGTGAGATGAATATTGATGTTAGGGTTCCAGAGATCCTCTGCCATTGTACACTTCATGCAGTCACTGTAAAATATTTTCCTTTCTATTGAGGATTTTTCATCAATGTAGAAAAAACTGCATGTTTTGTATTTAACATCTCTAGTTTAATTCTAAAAAATCAGTTTCCCTTTAAACAGTCAAAGCTATTAATGAAAAAAACTTATGACACTAAATCTGTGTTCACCTGAAATCTTTCCTCTAGCATCAATGGAAATGTGAGGTCCAAAGGTGTCAGTGGCAGGTGTATTTTTATATTCTCTTCCCCTTGTGCTATTTTCTATATAGAGTGGATCTTTCAGCCATGGAACAGAGGAGCGTAGTGGCAAATAGCTTATCATGAGCTAGAAGTTGAAAGCACTAGCTGGTGTACTAATCCCATCCAATTAATTCTAATAACTGTTGCAGAAAATCACCAGCCTACCAAATATATTGGGAAAAAAATACATTATTTGTTTTTTGGGTTGTTTTTTTTATACTGAAATTTTTGCTTAAATTTAGACCCAGTGTGGTTCTAGTTGATGGCAGTTCTGCTCTGTGTCCACACACGCTCTGATACCATAATCAGGTTAATTAATCCTTAAGCAATAGATGAAGAATCAACTAGGAGAGGATCAGGGGAGAGTAGTGATCAGAGAGCCCTGTTGTGCTGCACACAGACTGCTCAGGGAGGAGAGGAGCCAACAGCTCTGCTTCTTGCTTGACCAGCAGCAAGAAAACAGCTCCATGTTTAACAGACCTGAGTATTTTTTCAGTCAAATGTTAAATAATTATTTTCATGCACAAGCAGCAGAAATGGGCCTGACCTGCCCAGTTTGCTTCAGATGCAGATTTCCAGGAAAACTTGACTATTTTAGAGGTGAACACTCCATCTCTAATTAGGGTCTGGCAGTCCCAAGTAGTGTGTTCTCTTGTGATATTACTGGGTGCCTATGTACACAGAATATTCTGAATTTCTCAGAATCAGGTAATCTGTGAAAAAAAGATGAATGCCATGAGTAATAAACCTTGAAAGGTGAGGATGAAAACTTCTGTACATCTCTGTTAACTGCATTCAGAACTTGTTAAAAAAGGCAGATAAGTAGTGATTGGAGCTGCTGCTTATAGTGAAGTATCTTTGTTCATACAGAATGGGGGATTTCTTCCCCAGGAGGGTGGACAGAGCCTGGCCCAGGGTGCCCAGAGAGGTGGGGGCAGCCCCATCCTTGGCAGTGTTGAAGTCCAGGTTGGCTGGGGCTCTGAGCACCCTGCTCTAGTGGGAGGTGTCCCTGCCCTGGCAGGGGGATGGACCTGGATCAGCTTTAAGGTCCCTTCCAGCCCTGACCATTGTGTGATTCTCTAACAGACCAGCAAATCTGCATTACATTTCTTCAGGCTCCAATACCATTTTTTTTTTTTTGTAGCAGATTCATAACTCAAAACACAAGGTGGTGAGAGAAGTGCTGATTAGTCCTTCCACTCACAAATACATAGGAGTTAACACACACTCCCTTGTGCTGCTGAATCCTCTGGTGTGGAGAGACACAGACCCTGGGAGTCTGGTTCTGCTCAGAAGATGTTGGAGGTTCTACAGAGCAGGGCAGGAGCTGTTCTTCCATGACTGGTGTCTGCTGAATCCCAGCTAAGCCCCTAGAGATTTGGTGGCTTGGAGCAATGTCCTTTTCCTTCCATGTGAGCAA
Organism: Ceyx melanurus; assembly: GCA_024611195.1. NCBI lineage: Eukaryota > Metazoa > Chordata > Aves > Coraciiformes > Alcedinidae > Ceyx > Ceyx melanurus. The sequence continues at coordinate 20,631 of JANHGL010017905.1, read as the reverse complement.
ACACCACTCAGGTCCCAGATGAAACTCTGCTCTAAACCTTAGGGTGGTTTCAGTTTGGTTTTTTTTTGAATCATAGAATATTTTTGGCTGGCAGGGACTTTTAAAGGGCATCCAGTCCAACCCCCCTGCAGGGAGCAGGGACTTGCTTAACTAGATCAGGCTGCTCAGCTCCCTCCTGACCTGGAATGTTCCCAGGGATGGGGCATCCACAGCCTCTCTGGGCAGCCTGCTGCAGTGTTTCACAGCTCTTCCCATCAGAGAGTTCTATCATAGACAAAAGGGTCTAGGCTAAGTCATCACAGGAGATTGTGACTTCATATGCTCCCTCATTTTCAAAGCTTGTTGAGAGCCTGGGGTAAGGCAAAGGCAGAGAAGGGACTGTGCCTCTGTCTGGATGTGCTCCCGGAGTTCTGAAACTCACTTTCCAAAGCTTGTATTTTTTCAGAGTGAAATCATGGAGAAATGTAAAGGATGGAAAGAAATGAAGATTCAGAATCAATTGCCAGCAGATGTTATCACAGACTTTTCAGTCACATATTTTCTTAGTGGTGACTTCAGGTCAAAAAGGCTCTGTGTGTGATCATCCCACTCTGGAAGTTTCTGAAGCTGCAGACAGCACTTTCATCCTTTATAGGATCACAGAATCATTCTGGTGGGAAAGGATCTCTAGGATCATCAAGTCCAACCTTCATCCCAACATCTCTCTGAAGTCTTGCCTCACCATCTCCTCATCCTTTCCCTTTGGCAGGGCTGATTTTCTCTCTGTGAACAGCTGTATTGTTGCTCAATACAATCACCAGCTTTCCTCTTCATCCAGACATCCTTCCTTTCTTGGAGATACTATTCATATTATTTTCTCACCTCTCTTTTCAAGCTATCATCTTGTTGTTGCTCCAAATGCCTTTATTATCTTTATTTATCTTTATTTTTTCTACTTGAACACCTAATTTGTGTCCAAAGGACAGTAGATCTGCTCTAACCCTTGGTCACACAGTATTGCTCTCTGACCTTTTCTATTTTAAGTAGGAATGCTGACATTCATCAACACCCTTTTGATTCTTTGTAGGCACATTTCTTGCTGGTTTTATTTTGGGCTCAGGGCACTAATCTAATGTATTGTCTGTGCTTTCAGACTATTAACAGATATATAAAAAATTGAGGCCAAATTAGAACTTCTGGCTTCAAAACATGATGCAACTGGCTGTCTTCTTATGAGCAATGGACATTAAATGTATCTGGGACATATCACCTCTTCTGCTGAAATCCCTGACTTTCACCTCTTCATTCTTTATTGACATACAAACAGTCTGGTAGCATTTGGTGTAGAAGCCTCTATGAGGCTTTTTTTCTTCTAATTGTCATTTTGGTTTGTTTCCTTTTGAAGGGGGCAGGGGGAGGGAAACAATCTATTGTTACATAGCAATAAAATCACAGAATCAGAGAAGGGTTTGGGCAGGAGGGGACCTTGAAAGCTCATCCAGTCCAACCCCCCTGCAGGGAGCAGGGACATCTGCAATAAGAGTAGGGTGCTCAGAGCCCTGGCCAACCCTTCAAGATTTCTTCTTTATGAAGCCTGGCTTTGTGAGGAGGTGAGGATTTACCTGGCCAGGGTCTCAGTGCAGAGCCTGGTACCACTCTGGGTAACTTCTATACACAGACCCCCACCCATTTCCATATACTTCACTTCTGTTATCACAGTTTAAATAATCAGCTTCTTAGTGCTCTGGAAGTACTCATTTATTTTCTTCCAGACCCATATTTATTTTCTTTCTACCCATAATTTTCTTCCAGAATCCAGTGGCCAGGATATTTTTGATTCATTTGTCAGTTTTCTCTTCCTTTGTTGTATCCAGTAATTTTATCCAGACTACTACAGACAAACATTTACTTCTCTGGAGATGTAAGCAAGGTGGAAATGCTTTTCAATCCCCATGATATCTGTGCATTTTTCTTCTGGATAGATCAGAAAACCTCCATTACAGCTCTGGGGTCATCTGATGGCAAGCAGGCCTGTCAGTGTGAAACCCATGGGAGATGTACTGGGCTGAATGGAAGGCTGGTTCTTCTCCCTCTGTAAACAAGTGCTGCTTGCATCTTGCCTCCTGCACGTCTGAGGAGGGTGATGATGGTGGAAGAGCAGCTCTGTGCCATCCTCTCCCAAAGCAGCAGAGGCTGGGAGTGTGTCAGGCAGCAGAGGTGGGACCTGCTGTGAGTACTGACACCAGTTCCCACATGGAGGGTCTTGAAGGGCTGCAGATCCCTCTCTTGCTGGAGCACCTTGTCACTCTTTCCATCACCAGATTAGCCAGAAATGGGATGTAATACTTGGGGTTTTTTTCACCCCAGAGATCACACCTTACAGAGGCATCACCATAGAACCAGAGAATCCTTCAGGCTGGAAAAGCCCCTTGGGATCATCCAGTCCAACATCAGCACTACTCTACACAGTTCACTCCTAAACCATGGCCCTCAGACCCACATCCAAACCACCCTGAAACACCCCCAGGGCTGTGACCCAACCCCCTCCCTGGGCAGCCTGTGCCAGCCTCTGGCTGCTCTTTCTGGGACAATTTTCCCCTCCTTCCCAGTCTGCCCAATCTGCCCTGGAGCAGCTGAATCCATCCCCTCTGCTTCTGTCACTAATGCCTTGTGAGCAGAGCCCAGCACCAACCTCTCTGCACTGGCCTGGCAGGGGCTGCAGAGAGTGAGGAGTCTCCCCTCAGCCTCCTCTTCCTCACACTGGTCTGGTCCATCTTGCCTTCCATTTTAAGTTTTCCAATTCTCTCATGTGTGTTATTCAGGTAGTGCTAAAATTCTTTCTAAATTTTTTTTTTTTCCTTGTAGTTAGATCATCAAGGTTTAGCTAAACACTTCATTATTGCAAATTAACATTTCTCATTAAAAATTATGATATTCTTTCTAAGTAATTTGATTTGCCCCTTCACAGCAGTGGTGTTATGTTTTGGATGATGTAAATGCAGCACTTGAAAATGGGTTTAGAGTGTGTAGAGCTGCAGGAATAATAGAAGCCTAGAGGTTTCCAACCTGGTGTGGAGCACAGAGCTGCTGCAAGTGTAAAGGTTCTACCTGAGGTACGTGAGAACATAAATCACAGAAATAAAACCACCTCTAATTTTGCAACCGTGCTGTTGTTATTGTGAACATTAAGAAAGCATTTTCCCTCTGGAAAAGAGGGGGAAAATGTCAGCATATTATGCAACACTTCATAAAACTGTTTATACAGATTTATTCAGGTTTTTTTTTTCCTTTTAAATAAATGTGAACTGACATTGCTAACCTCTGCATGTTTAGATAAGGGTGGGGGTTTTTTCTGAATGCAAAGACTTTTTTTTTTAAACATACTGAGTGTATTTTTAAAACAAGTCATTCTTTCCTCAGTAGGCTTTGCATTATGTAAGGTATTCAGTCAGCACACCTGAAAGCTACAGTGCAGCTACACTGTGCAAGTCACAGACAAGGGAAATTGGCACACTAATGATGTTTTCCTACCAAAAATTGAGTTACCAAGCAGAGAACACGGAACCTTCACATGATAAGGAAGCTGAGCAGCATATGAATGTTTGAATGGCAATAGAAATGTTCTCTTGAAGAATAAATGTAGGGCTTAGGGAGCTGAGAAGGTTTAAGCAAATACAGGTGTCTTGGCAAGTCCTTGTCCTCCTGCCCCACTGCTGTTCCATCCAGATCAGGGCAGTTGCTACAGGAGGTGAGATGGCAAAGGGAGAACAGAACCAGCAGCAGCTCCACCTGCCCTGGGCTGCACTTGGCACGGGCACTTTCTTCCCTTCAGGTTGTCTCACTGTTGTTCTTCCCCTACGACTTTTTGACTGAGGAAAAGAGCCTGACCAAGTTGAACCAGAAAAGTTCAGCAGCTCCCCTCAGATTTCTCCTTTTCAGGGACTCCACTGCAGGGTTTTGAGACAAAGGGCCTGTGCAAGTACCTGTTTCACATCTGATTATTCCACCCCACAGCTAGGCAGGCTGAGCCCGTGGCATAGCCTAGGAAGGGAGCAGGGCTCCACACAGCAGTGCTTCTACCACCACTTGACTAGGTGAATGAGTGGAGGAGCCTGTGCATTTGCTGACTCTTGGGAAAGAAGGGGTGGAATTAGATGAGGAGCTGGTGTGGATGCTCTGGTCCAGACATGGCCCTGGCAGCTTCCAGAGCACTGCAAACACCCAGTGTCCCTCCCCTCACTTTTCAGACTGAGGTGTAAACTGCATTAGCAGGGCTGCAGGCCCCAGATAATATACCTTGCTCCAAAGCAATGCTCATTACCTTAGCTTGGCTAATGGCTTTAGTTCCCCTCTGATTCCTGCTGGCTTGCCTCCAGCCTTTTCATTTTGTGGTTCCTTTCTATCAGAGAAATCATCTAATGCACCTCTAGTGAGGAGGAGTTATTGCAAAAGTACCTGAAACCAGTCTTGGAAAAAGAAAGAAAAAGAAAAGAGATTTTGAAATGCCTGTGTGCACAGGCCCAGTTATCACCCAGTTATCAGTGAGGTATCAGACCAGTGTATGAAGCTCTTAAAGTTCAGTCATCTCAAAGCCTCCCTGCTCTCCATTGGGGGAGCAGGTTGCAGGGACAGCCCTCACCCTCACCCTCTCCCTTCCCCTCTGAGCACAATTCCCCCCTTGTGCACAGCCCAGGGACTGAATCTTGGTCCAGGCTCAGGAGATGTTCCCTCCTGGGAAGTTTACTGAAGGGCACATGGCAGAAGTGGGGATGGGCTAGAAAAGCTCAGCCTTTCTCCTCAGCCCACACGTGCAGGGCAGGCAGCAGTTGGCACTGCACAGAGCTGGGCTCCTCGGGCCTTCTCTTTTTGAAACCAGAGGTTTGCTAGGAGTGAAACTGGAGGAGGTTCCAGTTTTAGCCCCCAGCACTTTGCAGAAGCAGTCAGAAGGTGATTTCTCTCCACTCTCTGTAGTGCTATTCCACATGACATCTGAATACAGGTCGAGTGAACTGCGGGAGGTTTTCTTTCTGCAGCCACGCTTCTGCAAATGCCATGTTTCATTAGTGTGAGACCAGTGCCTGCACACTCCACTTCTCTCAAGCCTGTTATCCCTCTTGCTTTTGTAGTGTGTCTACCAACCTGCCATCCACTGGTGACCCCGAATTAAATACACTTCTGGTCGCAAAAAGAATTTGCTTAATGCAATTTGCATCCTTATTGTGGAGAAGTAAGGCAGGCAAAAGGCAAGTGGTGCTCAGTGCAGCTGTGTGTAGCTGCAGGCCAGAACCTGTGCCTGGCTAGGGGGTCTGGGGGATTTGATTCTCTAAAGAGTTGGCCAAGCTTTACTTGCATGGCCACCAGTCATCCAGTTTCTATCCAAAAATCAGTGGTAATTCTAAATACGATGTGCTCAGGGTTGTAACCTGAGCGTGCTCATGCCATTTGTGGATTCTACAGTGGCACTGAGTGGTAAAAAGAATGCAGAAGGTGAATCTGTCAACCCCTTGGCTTTCTTCAGTGTCCAGTGTGACAGTGTTTGGTTTCTTTGGGCAGAGAGTCATGGATTATAATGTCTCATGTCAGGGAAATCGTGTTCAGGGGATCCAAAAGTCCTTGCAGAAGCATTTCCATGATCAGAATTACAACAGCCCAAGCTGCTAAGAAGGAAGATATCTATTCCAAGTCCCTCTTTTCTAGTTTTTGCCCATCTTTAGTCTGTTAGTAACTATTAATTAGGATGTTTTACCTTTGTTTTGATTTGTTCTTTAGTCTGTAAGATTACCTAGACTGAATATTAAACACTATTAACCCCAAATTGCTCTTAGAACTGTTCCAGCCCCTCCAGCATCCCTGGAGCCTCCCTTGGACTCTCTGCAGCAGCTCCTTGTCCCTCTGGAGCTGGGGGCCCAGCCCTGGCTGCAATATTGCAGGGGAGGTCTCAGCAGGGTGAGCAGAGGGGGAGCAGAAGCTCCCTGGATCTGCTGGACACTCTCCTGCCAGTGCCCCCCAGGAGCCCATTGGCTTCCTGGCCCCCAGGGCCCATAACTAGTTGTCTTCCAGCTCCTTCTCCATGGAGCTACTCTCAGCAGATCTCCTCTTAACCTGGTTGGCAGCAGTCTCTCTGGGCTATGCAGACCTGCAGCTCTCAGAAAATTCACTTTTCTCTTTCTTTTGGACACAAGCTGCTTTTCCAGAACTCTGCATATGGAAAAAGCCAGGCAGCAGGAGTGATTTTCTCACATAACTTAGAGAAAATGTTTGAAGTCAGTAAGATTATGCCTAAATTTAAATATGTGTGTCCATATAGACAGGCTTATATATTTATATATATGGAGATGTCATTTTTACAGCAGAGAATCTGTCACCTGTGCTGATATAAAACTATATTAAAACACAGAAGTCTAAATCTTCTTTCTTCTTATGACTCCATTCCTCTTTTTAGATGTGAGAGAGGCTTCAATTCTGTTTTCTTGAGCCTTTCCCCTCAGCCTGATTGTTCTGAAAGCCAGATACAAAAATCCCTGCACACCTCTCCTTGCTCCTGTCCTCCAAATGAACCCACATTTCTGACGTGTTTTGTTATGTCCAAGAGAATTAACTGTATACATGTAAATAGGAAGAGGGTTTAACAAATAAACACTTCATCAGAGCAATATTGGTGAGAAGCTGGGCTGCTGAACACATTTTTTGGGGGGCAAAAAGATAGGATCCAGAGCTGGTGTTAATTGGTACCCCAGAGCAATTCTGTTCCAAATCACCTGCCTCTGCTTCATCCTAAATGTCTCGGGAGTAAAAAATTGTCACTGAAATATCAACATTTCGAGTTCTACTTATATTGCTTCCTTTATGTTTCTTTTCAGAGATGGACTTTTTACATTTCCTTTTTAGTATTTACCAAATTTGCACTGTAAAAACAGATGCTTCAGAAATTTCAGCTACAGTTTTTTCCACTTTTCTCCTAGAGAAGTTTTTGATGCTTCACTTTAACATAGAAGAGGCTCCTTCTTTCATGCAAGAATCACTGACTAAGGATTGTTTTGATCTGAGTGATGATTTTGCAATCTTCTGAAAGAAAAAAGAAATCTGTACTTGAAATTTCTTAAAGGGAGGGCAGCTGCCTTTCAACACCCTCAGCTTCTGTAGATTGGAAGACATGCTGATTAGAAACCTCCTTAACTGATGTTTAGCTCCACCATTGGGAGATGTTCTTGCAGGTTAAAACAAACAAGCAAAACCAAAACAAACAACAAAAAAGCAGAAAGAAAAAGAATCTTTCCTCTTGGCATGGTTCATCCTCAGCCAACAGCTAAGCACCACTTGCTCACTCCTCCTCATCTGGGGGGAGGGGGAGGAGAATCAAAACCAAGTAAAACTTGTGGATTGAGAAAGGAACAGTTTAATAACTGAAATAAATGAAGTGTAGTAATAATACTAGTCCTTAAAATGAAGATAATGAAGAGAGAGAGAAATAAAACCAGGACAGACAAGCCATGCCCAATGGAAGTGCTCACCCCACTCAGCCAGCTCCTCCCAGTTTAGATACTGGGAATGATGTCACATGGAATGGACAGAGTAAAGTTCCCAGTTTAGTTCCTGAATCAGCTATCTGCTTACTGGTTCTGGTCAACCATACTGGCCTAAAATTGCTTGGGACTGGATTAGCTCAGCCAGAAATGAAGATGTTTTTCTACAGAATCACAGTGCATTCTCTGTCTTTCTTTCTTGATTGGCTAAGTTTTATTTATCCCACTTTAATCCCAAAACCCCAGGGATGTTTTTGTGATATTTTAGAAAGTGTTGGTGTAAGGTTCAAGCTGAGGACAGGACCAGTTTCCGCATGACCAAGAAATAACACGTATCAGAGGGTGGAACTTGGTGCCTATGAACTGAATTACAAATAGAACAGTGTCAAAGCTCTGTTCCTGAACATTTTTTAATTGCTTGGTTTGGGTTTGGTGTGGTTTTGTTGTTGGTTTTTTTTTTGGTTTTTTTTTTTATTCTTTCAGGTCTCTCAGTTTTGTTTTCTTAGATTTTGAGGCTTTGAAAATGTCAAGAATCTAAAGAAAATCCTGATTTCATCTACAGAATTTCCCTGAATTCTCTGATGTGAAACAACACCAACAAAAAAAGGTCACCTGTAATTCTAAGTCAGGCCAATTTTCCTGTCCCCTTAATTGGACAGGACCCAACCTAATCTTGCCAGAGCTACTGGGACTAGTCAGGAATGGGATGGTACTGGTTTTATAAGCTGCAAAGAGGTGGGGTGACTATGCTATAGACAGCACTAAGGGCTTTATCTCTAACAAACTCGTGTATATCCAGGCTTGTTAAGTTGGTCTTCATTGCAAAAGGTGTTTTCATCTGTTCTTTCAGGTTTTAAGGATGCCAGCTGACAGGAGCTAGAAATGCTGAGACCTAATCTCAGCTGCTCACCTTTGGGTAATTCCTCCCTGTGTAGTTTAACTCACCAGATTTTCTTTTGGCTCATGGCAGCCCCAATTAATAAAGAGATGCTCCATGTGAATTTGTAGCTGGTTTGTTTCACAAGGTTTTTCCATCTGAAATTCCAGCCCTGTTGTCTAGATTATCCATGGCTTCTGAGCCATAAAATGAGCCATCAGTAACTGCCTGTAATTGAAGGTGATGGGTGAAAATGAACAGTGTGCAGTGACTGAGGGAGAAAGAGTGTATACTCTGTATTTTCAATTTCATCAGTGCAAATTTTCCCCGACTACAAAGCTGTGTTTGTGTAACAGTAGAGCATAAACATCCAGATGCTGCTTTACTCCATGGAAGTAGTTTCAGAGAGCTGGTGGTGATCCTTGGAGAATTCCTAATGTGTATAGGTGTGGATGTATGTGTGTGGAAGTTGTAATTGCCTTGTATTCTACCGTTGCCAGTGTATTACTCTGAGAGGAATTCCTGAAGAAAGCCATCATTTTGGAGTTTCTAGGTAGCAGGAGGAGTAAAGAATGGTAACATTTCTGCACTGTCCTCTGTATTCCCTTTGTTTGAGGCCATCAGAAAGGTCATGGCCGCTTTCAAGGCTCCAGAGTCACCTTTTCTTCCAGCTGACCTGGACCTATAAGTGAATATTATTTGCATCATACGTTTTGTCATCCACCTTTAAGACTGGTTTGTAAAAGCCCTAACCTCTTACATGGTCGCTGAGCTCTGGTCATTTCTCCTCCACTTCTGCTGTTGCTTTTATTTCCATGGTATTTGCTGCTGCTCTTTATTCATCCTCATTCCCCCTTCCTTTCTCGTCCCTGGGAATTTCACCGTTAAGTTGGAACTCTCCTGTTCACCATAAAGAGTCTAGTTCTATGGTTGAACAATCCCTCAGCACCAAGAGATCTTTTTAACCTCCTTCCACCTCCTTTTAAAACCACTTTTACACTTCCTTTTCCCCCCCGGAATAATTTTAACAATTGTTTTCATATCATCATATCTTCCTTGGTCAAGTGACCAGTTGGAAAAACTACATTTGCATCACTATGTTATGTTACCTTGAGGAGCAGAGCAAGGCAGTAATAGCACCTCTGAAGCCAGAATGTACTTATGCTAATTGTTGGCTTAGAGGTCCCTGTATTTCTTAATTAGTTGTCCTGTTATTACCCTAAAGTGCTTTAATTTTAAATGAAAGATAATAGCTGCCTTATCTCTAAAGGAAACTGGTCTTGATTTTATTAACTTACAGGACAGAAGAATAATTGGCACATATCATTGTCCAGAAATGTATTCAACAAAGGTATCTTTCATTGTTTTCTAATGTTTTTCCCCTCAGAGACTTACAGTTCAGGTCTGGACCACTTCTGGTCTAAAGATCCCATGGCTTTTTTTTTTTTTTTTTATGGTGTGGTCATCTCAGCCCCAAGCATCTGGCCAAAAATGGATTTCTGTAGCTGTCCTGCTTACCAACATTCCCCACCTCCACACGCCCACCCCATAGTTTCAATTGGCTACAGCATTCTCCATTTCCTCCTAAAACAGAGCGTGTTGTTCTGCACTCTCAGTCACCACCCTCCTGGGAGCTGGGTTCTTTGGAATGCTCCTAAAGAGCTTTGGGATCCTTTGCAAGGGGCAGGAACAGCAGCTCCTCTCCTGCTCAGGCCCCCCAGAGCCACCACAGCATGGATGGGTTAGAGTTGGGCGAACCTGCTCGGTGGGAATCAGGCTCCCAACTCCCTCCAATCTCTCAAGGAACCTTTGCTCAGAGGGCTCAGATTCCTTCCTGCTGTTGCCATGTAGTTATTGGTTTAGATTCACTTGGAGATTGGAACTCTGGGGGTTGTCAGATTGGAAATTCCAAACAGCAGGGCCAAATGCAGCTCTTGTTCTGGTGATTCCACCGTGCAGGGTGCAGGAGGAGCAAACGCCTGCTCAAGAAGCACCTGAGCCTTGTGCTTCTGGCTGAAAAAGCACTTGAAGGTTCGCCCATCACTAATTGTTCCTGTCTCTAGCACTAGTTCTTCTGAAAATTCTCACCAGGTTGAAAGCTGCTGTGCTCCAGCTCTGAAATACGTGCAGATGATGACACTTGGCCCTAGAAAACAGCTGAAAATCTTGCTGAATTTTCTTTCTGCCCAGCATGGCTGATCTGAGCGACTGCTGCCAAGATTAGCAGACACCTGCAGCAGTTTGCTGTGTTCAGATATTTCCTGACATGAGAAGTGGCAAAAGAATCAAACTGGAGTGATAACCACGTCACTAAACGTGGCTCTAGCTCTTGCAGACTAAAATATCTCGGTGCATGTGTTGCATAGGAAGTACATGGTTGTGTAAAAAGCATCCAAATTTCCAGTAGCATTGCAGATCAAAAGGATGAAAAGCTGCAAGTCGCTTCATCCTAAGATTTCAGATACAGACAAATTTGTTGGCACTCAAAATCTTTCCAAACGTATTATCCTAGAATGAATGCACAGCATTGAGGTGGAAATATCCCAGACTTTTGGCAACCCTCTGCATTAGTGGGAGTGGGGTCAGCCTTCCCCTGATGTCACTGCAGCTGATTCCTTTTCTTTCCTCGAGGCTGGGTGAAACTATGGGAAATGTGGTTTCCAAATGGCTTTGCACCCCTCCTGTAAGATAATCTCTTATTTGTTTAAAGACATTCTTAGGATCATTGAATGCCAAGTCCCTCGAATGGCTTTTGATTTTCAGGTTACTGAAAGTCTTGTTATTTGCCTGAGGTTTTACAGTAGAAGCGACAAGTGATTTTTGTCTTACCCCTAAAATCACCCAGGAATGTTCTGAGTAGCTGCAGTGGTTATAAGCAAATGTTTGCAAGCTCTGTTCAGCAGGTCTGTGGACCTCTCTGATAGCTTTTGCACATGTTTGCTTTTCCTGGTATTGCATTAGCACAAGACTCTTTTTGCTTTAGTTTTGTCTAATGTGGGTGAGAACCAATTTCATGGTCTTCCTGGCAGAACATGGTGTGATCAATATTATGCTGCAGATTTCTTCAAAGAATTTTCTGCAGTTCCAGTTCAACTTTGCCATTTTTTCCAGTGCTTCTCAAAAAAAAAAAAAAGGATTGAGAAAATTCCAAGACTTCGTATAGCTTTGGTGGAAAGCAGGCAAAAACAGAGGATTTTGGCGGCTTTGCATGGAGTCATTACATGAGAATAAAAGATAATGAAACAAGAGGGGTGCAAACTCATCTAGACTGGGAAAACAAAAAAAAAGAGAGAGGGCAAACTGGCATTTCAGCAGTGCCAGTTGTTATGCAACACTTGAGCAGATGTAATCACTCCAATGGCAGTGTTTCAGTAGGGCCAAAGTGCTTCTGTGAGTGCCCAACTTCCCAGATAACACTGGGCAATGGAGGCTACCAAAAACCCAACTGCTTTCGACCCAGTGCTCTCAGAAATGTTACACAGGCTTTTTGCTTTTCATCACAGTGCTGACTTCTGAATATTACAGAGCAGATTAATGCCACGTGATGGCTTAGAAACCACAACTGCCACTGTTTGTGCCCTTCATGGGTTGTGTACCTGACACAAGAATAATGTGGCTCAGTTAGTTGTTCTCACGGGAGCTCTGGGACAGTTTAATCTCTTAATTGGCCTGGATTATATCTGCACTACCATCACTAAGTCAGTGTACTTAATTAGCTGATCTTTGGCTATTACTGCTTTTATAGTAGTTTTATTTAATTATACTCTGTAATCACACAAGGCAAAGGCTGACAGGAATTAGACCTTCCTGAATAACCTTATATTTGTTTTTCTATAAATGGATTATTTCTAAATTCTCCTACCATCCTTCATATCTACTCCAGATTGCCTAAGAGTAGAATTCAGTTCCTCGCCTTTGAAATCCTCTGGATTGTCTAAGGGGTTTCCTTAGAACATTGCATTAATATTTTTTTTCCATCTTTGAACAAACAGACAAAAAGGTAACTCAAACTACCCACTGAAACAATTCTGTACACATTTGATGTGATTACACTCTGGATGTTATTTTTTTCCTTGCCTGAAATTGCAGAGCTCTGCTACTCTAGCGTTCAGGTCTCCACAGCATGCAGGGTGTTAATGAAATTCATTAGCACAGCGTGGGGTTTCCACAGAGGTTTAGTTGGATGATGGCAGTGCCCTTCCCTAAGTCTGATTTGGAATACAGGGGTGGGGGGAAAAAAAAATGACATTATCTCATGCAGTGCTCTGGGCCCCGAGAGACTGTGTGATACCCATGGTTTTGTCAGGGCAGAAGCTTGCATCTGAAAGAAGAAAACCCAAACCAAAGCAGACCCTTTTCCATTTGGTTTTCCTCCCCAAATCCCCCCCAGATCCGAAGACCTGTCCCAGGTGTCCCACCCAGTGTCAGAATCCCCCCGCTGGGAGCTGAGCACTTGTGGCCTCTCCTGGTGCTGCTGCTGCTGCCACAACCGGGGGCGCGGGCACAACCGGTCCATGCCACCGTGCTGCCCGGTGCTCCTCAAGCCAACACCATGGCCAGGGCTGTGCTCAGAGCCCTCCTGGCAGCTGCCACCCCGTGAGTTACTCCCAGTAGAGCCAGCCCCTCTCCGCGTGGCTGCAGCCCGCAGGCCAGAGGGCTGCTTTGCCCTCCCGCCACACCCGCTCCCCCGCTCATTTCCTTCCTGCTTTTTTTTTCCTTTCCAGATGGACCCGCACGAAAACATCTTGTTGAGCACTCTGGAAATTAAAAACGAGATGGCGGCCTCGGAGGCTGTGATGGGGCTCGGGGACCCTCGGAGCACCATGCTGGCCTACGACACGTCCAGCATCCAGTACCGCAAGGCCGGGCTGCCCCGGCACAGCTTCGGGCGCACGGCGCTGGAGCGGCACGTGGCGCAGAAGAAGAGCCGGCTACGGAGACGCGCCTCCCAGCTGAAAATTACCATCCCTGACTTGACTGACGTCAATGCCATTGATCGATGGTCCCGCATTTTCTTCCCCGTGGTTTTTTCCTTCTTCAATATTGTCTACTGGCTTTACTACGTGAACTAAGAAACAAAGCCACGCGGGCAGCGCGGACTGGATTTCTCTTCAAAGTGGTTGTACAGCCAAAAGCGAGACTTAGAAAAAACAAAACGAATCTCTTCAGGACAAAAAAAAAAGTTATTTTAAAACACCTTAGTTGCTGGCCCACTCTGTGATCTGGTTCTCTGATGTTTCGTTATCTCTGCTCTGCCACAACCACGCTGAGTTGCAGTATTGGTCGTATCCCCTTGTGCAGACATAAGTGCATTTTGAGTGTGAAGGCAAATTGGATTTTGACAATCACTGCTGTCTCACTGTCCTATTTTTCATTTCATTTCATTTCATTTTGTTATTTTTATTTAATTTTAATTTTAATTGATTTTATTTTTATTTTTATTATTTTTTAAATATTTTCTTTCTTTTCCTTTATTTATTTTATTTCATTTTGATTTTTTAACGTCCATCTGAGTGATACAAGTTCTAGAAAATGGCATTTGAGAAACAAATCCTAGTTTCTACAGCAGTACTCATCATTAATTCCCAGGGAAACTGCACCCCCAAGACGTGCATCTACGCTCAAGAGAGTGTATTGAGTCGTTCTGCTTATGAAACATAAACAATTTACCTTTTAAATGCATAAACTTGAAAACAAGGAGTGCCTGTCATCTTTCCAAGGTGATGATGGTCAGAGGTTTCCCAACCACATTCAGGTATTCGCTGTGACTGATGGAAAGAACCAAACCTTTGGCTGATAGTATCAGGGCTGGGTGTTGGCACAGAGACTGGAGCCACCAGCACTGCTCCTGTTTCCTGAGTTTCCATGGAGAACGTGTGCTCAGTCCAGGGACTGTGGGCAGTGGAGGAATGTAGCACTGGGATAAACACGCACCAACTCCAAAGGGGTGGAGATGCTGCTGCTTTGCCATGGGGAAAGGAAATGTGTCCAAAGTGCCAAAGCTGGTTGGCCAAACAGCAGTTGTGCAGGGGACTGAAGGAGGCCAGCAGTGCCCCCCTCTGCAGGCTGGGGCCAGCAGCAGCCAGAAAACACAGGGCCAAGGGGAGGGAAGGCTGCTTATGGTCACATGTGTCTGCACATCTACCCGTGCACTGTGCAAATGAATGTTGTCTGCTGCAGTACGTACCTTAGTCTGGAGTTCTCCCAGGGAGATGGGGATTTCACCCAGGTTTCCAGTCTCTCCAGTGTTATCCTTGCTCCCCTTGTTATGTTCAACACCTCCTGTCCAGTTTGATTGACAGTGTTGTGGCTCTGGCCTCAGCAAAGACCCGAGCACAAGCACTGCCAGGGTTCTTTTCTGCTCTGGAGCAGGCAATACCATTTCACCTCCTTCTCTTTTCCTGTCTTAAAGGGGAAAATTTGATAGCCATGGCTTTCAGTTTAATTGCACTGTTGAATCTTTCCTGCTTTACATTGATTTCCATGAAGGAAATAGAGAATTTCAAGTTGGCTTTAGGAGATGTTTTAAAATGAAAGGTTTTTTCCATTCTATAGAGCTTTGGTGTTCTAGGCAAAATAGATGAGACAAAAGGGTCATTTGGGGTGAACTTTGGAGAGTAGGTTAATGGTTGGACTGGATTATCCCAAGGGGCTTTTCCAACCTGAAGGATTTTCTGATTCTATAAAACATAGAATATTATAGGCAAAGTAGAGCCTGCTGTTTAGTCCATTGTGGAACCTTCTGCTGCAATGAAAAAGATTTAAAAAAAAAATAATCCCAAGAACAGTATGGAAAGTGTACATTCCTGATAGCTTCACTAACTCATACCCCCCAGTATCGTTTGATGCTAAATATTCCATGCAGCAAAAGCCACATCTTTTGTATCTCTGCTACCCCTCATCTGCATACAGATTTCTGAAAGAAAATAGAGTTGAAGTCTCTTCCAAATAGTAAAGTTGGTTTTTTTTATTCAGGCAGATACTGTTTCCTTATTTGGGTATTTCTTTGGCAATACTTTAAGACAGATCTTAGGAATATTTTTCATATTTTTTTTCCCTTTGAATTATCTGTTCTTGCTGTGAAAGGGTAATTTTCTTACAAGTTTCCGTGGTTCTTTTCCCCATCTGACAGTGAATGACAGTGAAAGAAGGAAAACAGCTCTGGGATCTAACAGGGCAATTTTCTGCCTTTGTTTTGAGCATATCATGTGCTGATTTCTGCTTCCAATGGGAGAGAATAGCTCTGAGCCTGAACTGGGATGTGCCAGGCTGTTGTTTTGGGGGAGTTCTGGGTGTGTTCCCATGCTGCAGAGAGGGGCTTTCCTCCTGCCATTGACTTCCCAAGTCAAAATGCTGCTTTTTGCTCACACCCTGACTCTCTGATGGCATTTCACACACCACGCAGGCAGCTTTGGAGATGCATTTGGCATTTCGACCCATAGGTGTCAATTGTGGTGTGATTTGTTTTCCCCAAATTCTCAGATCAGGAAGCCACATCCAAATTCAACCTTTCTCTTCAAAGTCCATTTGGGTTTGGTTTTTTGGGGGGCTGGTATTATAGCAAATAAAAGCAGTCTTTATAGGATTCTTCTACAAGCTTGTAGAAACTTTCCCTTCACAAATTGCTGATGACTCCTATTTTTTCATTGTTATGATTATTTTCCTGTCGTTTCCTGATTACTGTGTGAACACAAGGAGCTCGTGGTCTTTGTGTGGTCGGTACCCCACGGATACGTACACCTTGCAGAGAACACAACGGCTCTGCATTGGTCATTGCATCAGCTCTTGGGAAAACCACAGGGATTGAACCCAGGAACTGCACGTTCCTTTAGCTGACCTTCCAGTCCAAGCCATAACTCTCTCTGAGGTCGCTTTTCAGGGAGTGAAAGAAAAATGTCTGGTTTTCTGCTCAGGTGTCACTAAGGAAGATACTTCATCTAGGGAGGAGGAGCCTTTTTGCTTTTACCACCACCCTCTGGATATTAGGGTCATGTGTAAAATGAGAGAAAGAGGAGGATTCTGTCCTTTTGTACTAAGGCTTAACACTGTGATGTAAAGAGGTGGGGGAGGCACCTCCAAGGGTGTGGCTGCAGCTCCGGGCAGGGATGCTTGGCTGGCCCAGAAAGGAGCTGGGCTGTGGGGCTGGCTGCATGTGCTGCCTTCCAGTAAACTACAACAAGTTGGCTTTCCTTTAGCATTGATGGAAAACGACTCTTCTAGGTCTTTCTGATGGTGGTAATTGCTGTTAGTTTCAGCAAGCGAAATATTCCAAGTGAATAATTCAGCTAAACCTTGTACTATAATTCCAGCTGCACATTTTCTTGTTCTATCAGATGTAATTGCCAGCAATTAAGGTGTTTTTCATCCTTGTGAAATTCATGGGCAAATGATGACTATAACATGGCACAGTTTTAACAAAACCTTTGAGCTCAATCTGTAAATATATACTGTACATGACTGCTAATAAGTATGACACACCTTTTCAGAACTGAAAATCCATGCAACATGTTTCTGTGTCTGCATAAGGAATGTTCCGTTTCTGTCCTGTCGCAGTTTAATGGCTGGGAAGGAAGACTCAAGCAATGACATTGTGACCATTTCTTTTCTCATTCCCAGGGGAGGAAGCCAGTCAGATCACAGCGTGTGCAGAGCTCTCCAGGAGAGTGTTGCATTCTAATAGAAAGGACATAGAATCTGTAAGGTACAAAAGCACAATGCAGAGAAAGCGAGTGGTGGTCTCACACCTGGGGAAAAAAAAAATCCAATTTCTTTCAGACAATTGTGCATTCTAATTAAAGCTCAGTCGATTCTCACTCTACTGACTGGACTGAGTTCCAATTCTCTGTCTGACACAGTACTACACATCAGTGAAGGGATGTGAAACATTCTCCAGCTCTATGTGCATATGGACATGCCCTGAATGTCTGTATGGACACACGTGTGGATATATACAGGTCCTGAGTATATATATGCACACACATCCAGCTGTTGGCCTGTTAAAGGAATAAGCTAATAAGAGTTTTGTTTCTACCATCAGCCAGTGGACGGATATCTATTTTTTGAGAAGAAAAGATTAATGTATTTCCAAAACCAACCGACTCTACAGGGTATCTGGGCATTTCTATATCAGCAGATCAGTGCTTACGGGTCGTCTGGAGCATTGCACCGTTTGCCATGACAGTACTGTACCCCCAGCATCCCAAACTAGCCTAGTCCTCACATTGCTTGCCTACTTCTTCTCTCTCTTTTTTATAACAGCGTCATCCACTAGTCAGTTTTCAAAACCCAACAATTTCCTTAGGGAACCAAGAACAAAAGAAAAAGGCAAACCCATGAAGGCTTCCTGGAAGAGACTGTCGGGTGGGCTGGCCATGGTTCAATACTCCAGCAGTAGTGATCATGCCATCGTGCTCTGTGTACATACAGCAGCCAGTGTGAGCCACCCTCACCTCAGCTCAACGCCTGTAAATAGGATCAGATTTCTTAAACATTTTTAACTTCTAATTTGTACTTTATGGTAAGTCAAAAAGCTAATTCTACTTATGAGTTAGGTTAATGTGTCCTAAAAGTATGTAAATACTTAAATAAGCTGTAAATGAGCAGTCAATAGAGACAGTAATTGTTTAGTGACCTTTTTTTTTTTACTCGGTACAATAATCGCAGTGCTCTAGCAGAGTAATTTAAACACCCTTTTGCATAAACAGATTGGGATTCCAGATTCTAAGAAGTCCAGCGAGTCCTGGAGTGTCCAACAGGCACCGTGGCTCTGCTACCCGAGCAACAGAAAGAGCAGCTGGGCCCCTGGCACTCGGATTGGCACAGACCAATAGGGACTGGGTTTCACTTACGGCCGGGCACCTTTACCTTGCTGCAGTGAGAGGAGAGGTGAAGGAATCCAGGGTAAGTGGGAATCCAGCTGCTGGTGATTTCATTACAGAAAGCCTGCATCTTGCACCTGTCTGTTTCTGAAATCTCCCTCTCTTATGGGATCTAAGAATAGACTTCTATTTTTCTTGGAAAAAAAAACAAAAGAAGAGAAAGGATGTTTGCCTGTCTTAGATAGCATAGTTCCCCAAAGCCAAAGAATCCTCACCCCAGAAATTGTGTACAAGGGACATCTAATAAGTCACTGCTTAACACCAAAGGTAAAGCTTCATAAAATGCACTAGGAACTTTGTCCAAATTTTTCAGAGGCAAATGGAATGTCGATCAAAAATACTGCCCTATTCTCCTTTGTAAAAAAGAGTAATAATTTCAATATCCATTAATACAAAACGGAAGTAGGTCATCTCTACAAGAATATGCAACACTGACATTTCATAACTATTAAATTATTTTCTTTGTAAGTGCTTTGACAAAAAAAAAAAAAGAAACAATTGATTAAAAAAAAAATCTCACCTCTACTTTCATACCAAGGGTTGTATTTTTTTAATGTTTTTCAGACATAGGTCATCTACTCCAATTTGATACCATTTTGTATGTTTTTGCTGTTCCTGTTGTTTGGCAGATTCTCACCGGGCTGTATTGTTCATGGTCTGTCCTGTTACTTTCATTTGAAGATAAAAAGAGCATTTGAAACATGATTAATTCTACCAAGCTGACTATGATTTGACTTCTATCACGTTTTTAGTTGCATGGGTGTTTAAATGGTTCTGTTAGTACTGTCTTTGCACAGTTCTGATTTCTCTTTTTTTACTTAGTACTATTTACTTCATAATGTAGTAATCATCAGCCTTACTAATGACCTTGTAGCCTTTCTTATATGCACATAATGCACATTTTCCAACGGCTAGAAAATGCAAAATACTAGTGGATATCATTGCATCAGATCTTCATGTCTTTCTCAAAAGGACTGCTAACCTCTGGGATATATGAGGTAGTAAAATGATGATTGTAAATGAGTAGCACATAAGAGATATTTTCTTGAATTTAAAATTATTGCAGCCAGTTTCAGCATGTAAATATATAATAATGTTGGCTAGTGTGTAATTCTTGAACTAAAAAAAAATATAAATAAAGAAAACCTAAAAGATGTACATGTAGTTGTGTTATGTTGGTCAGGCTCTTTGCTCAAAGCTCATCTGAAATGAGCATGTGTGAATTTGGGTCAGAACGGGACACCAGGGAGGTAGGCATGGAGGCATCTAAAGTGGAGGCTTCCTATGTTAATAATGGCCTCAGGATGTGTCAGGGGAGGGTTAGATTGGATATTAGGAGGACATTTTTTCCTGAGAGAGTGGTGAGGCCTTGGCACCGGCTGCCCAGGGAGGTGGTGGAGTCTCCATCCCTGGAGAGGACACATAGATATGGCACTGGAGGCTGTGGCTGGTGGAGAGAGAGATGTTGGGATGAAGGTTGGACTGCATGATCCTGGAGGTCCTTCCCAACCATGATGATTCTGTGATTTCTTTGTGGAGGGGCAGCTGAAACACGGTGTGAATTTGTTTGTGCAGCAGCAGAGGGTGTTGAGTGTCTGGGCATATATGCAAAGAACAGTGAGATTCTTGGTGTTAGTAAGCAAATGCTGAGAGGAGGGGAACAGCTGAAAACCTCAGGAGTTCAGTAACTCCTCAGAATCAGCTCTTGTGAGTCTGTTGCTGATGGGAAGCTGCTGGTGTCCTTATGGGGTTACACTGGCAGCTGTTCATGGGGGGATGGTATTGCCTTTGGCAGGAAAAGGCCTGAACCCTCTGAAGTCTGACCTCATGGACTTAGGAGATGAAAGACCCAAGTTCCTTTCCTTCATCTTCCTACTTCACATCTCTCAGGATAAACGAATTATTGACCCTTCAGGATGGTGGATTTAGCAGATTTTCCTGTTGGAGCATAAACCCCGATGTAAGATGAGCAGAGCAGGAGGAGAGAGCAGTCGGGCATGGCCATGAGAGGTGTCTGTCTGTCTGTACTCCATCTGCTGACTGGGCTGTGCAAAACTGCCTGGGCAGTGGCAGGGACCAGAAACTGGATCTCTTCTTGTGCTCCCACAGTAACACGTCCACTGAGACGGGTCCATTCTTGCTTCTCTCTGTGCTAGGAGGCCTTGAGCATGAAGCAGATGCAAGAATTAGACTTGCTTAACCATTTGATTGCAGAGGCAAGTGCACATCTATTAGTTTTTCACATTCTATGCCAACTCAGCTCTTAAAAAAAAAAAAGGAATTAATAATTATGTTCCATATGTTAAGGGTGAGTGTAGGGAGGATGGAGCCAGACTCTGCTCAGTGTCATCCAGTGACAGGACAAGAGGCAATG
>JANHGL010017904.1:0-18797 GCA_024611195.1 Ceyx melanurus | reverse complement strand
CCCGCCCATCGCACAAGAGGAAACAGCCTCAAGTTGCACCAGGGGAGGTTTAGGATGAGTGTTAGAAGAATTTCTTCCCTGAATAGATTGTAAAGGTGGGGAACAGGCTGCCAAGAGATGTGACGGAGTCACCAACACTGAAGGGGTTTAAAATACTTATAAATATGTATTGATAAAGTATTTTATCGAACATATGAAATCGATGTGACAACTGTTTTGACTATCGGATAAGCAACTGTGAGGTAACAGTGAGGGTTGTCTTTTAGAGGCTGATCAGTTGCTAACTGGGAGATCTGAGGCAACTAAGCAAAACCTGCTTCAGATGGTAACTGAGTACTGCATTTTACCCACATAGCTGGCAGGAGGGAAAGAGGCTTTCTGCCAATTCTGAGCAGTACGTGAGACTAAGTGTGCATTGGTACAGCTACTGAGGAAATTAGGTTTATTTGGATGCCTTTCTCTTGTGCAGCTTTCTGTGTTATGCCATACAACATACTGAGCACAGGATAGTCCCCTAGGTCACCTAGTGGGTACTGGCTTTGTAAGCACTGCAAATTGCATTTATTATTATTATTATTATTATTATTATTATTATTATTATTATTATTATTATTATTATTATTATTATTTTAAATAGAATAGTGAATGCTAAATAACAGGAATAAATAAAATGTATCATAGTTCTGGCAAATTTATATTTTAATAATAAATTTTACTAGCAATACATTAGTCAGCTAACCATATGTGAATGAGAGATTAGGTCTACAAATTAAGGAGCTGTCCACGTGGATTTGTTACATAATTTCTACAATTGGTCTTTTCTCACAGTTCCCACCACTACTTTTTGGAAGCTGAAATGGCAGGAGAGAATTTAGTTTGTCAGAGAAATGAACACAGGACACTGTTCTGTGGAACAGACTGGCAGAACTGTGTCTGAGGGTCTGCTGGTGGTATTTTACTAACACTTTTCTCCAAAAACACACTCCTGTTAAACTCCATTATCTATTTTTATATGTCCCTGTTATTTCTCTGTGTGCATCCTGCACAGCAAAGCTCCACCCTACAATTATGAAATCATCTTTCATAGTTATTTGTGACAGTGTTTAGTTGTTTGGAACTCCTCTTTCTTGTCCTCTGTGTTGCTTTGAACTTCTGATCATGTCTTCTGCTCCTTAACCAGTCTGTGTCTTTGAAGAGCCTTCCACCAATCTTTCACAAGAAGGTAAAATAAACCCCCCAGCTGTTGTAGTCATTTGACATTGAACAGCAATAACATTTGGGTTTTTTTAGCAGTGAGATGGTAAGAAGCTTGATCCTATAACTTGATAACTTTTTCATTACTGTCATAGTTAAGTTTCATGGTAAGAGGAGGTTTGAGGGTTGTCTGTAGTTTGGGGTTTTTTTTGATTGATGGTTTTTCCCTCTGCAGTTTTGGGGTGGAGATTTCCTGAAATGCTTCCCATTTGAGAGAGATTCTAATGGTGAGTTTTCTCCATCTTTTACCTGACCTACTTTGAACTATGAAGTCTAATGTCAAGATACCACAGTGATTACTAGAGGGCAGTGGATTTGCTGCTCCCTGCATGGAGTATGGTGTATTTCTGCTGTTACTTGTTAGTGGCACGTGAAGACAACATCAACACATTCAGAGCATTTCTTGTGGGGAGGAGGTCTTGCTGAGGCAAAGACAGTGATTCCCTTTTTGCTGCTTGAGGCAGCAGTGATAATTGAGGATGCCTCTCTCATATATGTAAGGAAACAGTAAAGAAACTAACTTACAAGCACCTATAAATGGAGGCTATAGTAAACACAACAGATATAATGGTAGAGCAAGTAGTCTTGTTTGTATTTGAATGGCTTTGCAGTTGTTGCCTTCATAGATCATGTGTAATCCTGCAGCTGTTCTGCTCTTGGTCCAGGTTACATTAGCCTCCTCCAGTTTCTTTGCTTTCTCAGTCCACTGTTGCTTCAGGGAGTTAGAGAAGACTAGTTAGGAGTAGGTGAGGGAGTAGCATGCATTTGCAAGGGAGGAAAGACCCTGCTTTGTTTGTAAAAGGGAAGGGTTGTAAGACTACATGCAAAATGTCTGAGATGCATTGATAAAATACATTATATATTGCAATACAATGACATAAGCACATCCATATTTAGGAATCATTCTTACTTTAGAATACCACATCCTACCCAGGGCTAGTGCTTTGGAATTACATTTTATGCCTCGTGTAGATACTGGAAAATAGCTCTGGTTGTACATTGTACTTCGACCACGTGCCTTTTTAACATCCCCATTGACAAGGAAAAAAATATTGCTATGTTTCTAGTAAAGAAAAAAGGAGGGGAGGTAAAAATGTGAAATTCCCTAATGAGATTTGTACTGACAAATATACAGAGAGGGACTGAGTTTATTTCCTGTATTATCAAAATGCTATGTTCTTTATAACAGAATTAGGGAATGTTCAGAGATCACAGAGATAAATAGAGCAGCTAGTTGGGCTAGGACACAAATTGGCATAGGAAGGCAGCTTGGAGGACTGCCAGAATACCTCTGGAGTGCAGTGAACATCAATGGCATGTAACTTGCTTGTGAATCCGAGAACAAAAACTGCACAGCAATTCACCAGTTAGACTGGGGTGTAATGGTGATGACAGAAAAACCTCTGCAGCCTGGTTTCCACCAGAGCAAACTGCCAGCACTGGCAAGCAGGGGTGGTCAGTAAAGAAGGATTAAGGAGTAGAGAGGCAGAGAAGGTCATCAAGGTGCATAATTATGTAATAATTTATATATAAATTATCTCTGACTAAGTTTCTTCATTATTTGGGGATTTTTTTGTCTGCAATGGGTAGACTTTTTTTTTTTTTTCATCAAGGGATACTATTTTTAGTGATGCTTGACAGCACAAATGTTTGGGGGATTTTTTTAAATTCTGTAAGGAACTGAAAGTGGTTTTCCACCATAAACCATTGAAAATTTAAATTTCTAATGCATTAGCAGCTGAATCATTTGAAAAAGCATTACATTTTAGATTACATTTGAAAAAACAGAAATACTAAGGACTCCTGTAACTCTGTTGCATTATTTTCTCTGCTCAGTGCTGCTGGGAAGGCACGTGGGAGAAGATATTCTTAGTAAGAAACCTCAGGATTGCTGGTTTATTTCGGCTGCCATTAGTCCTAGTCTGTAGCTGGGACAAACAGTGGGACATAAGGAAATCCTAAATCATTCTTCTGTGACAGTTGCTGTTAGGAGGCTGGATCATGCAGGAGCTATTCAGGTGGTTTACAGCCTGGGACTTCCTGCATAAATGAGAATCCCTGAGTCCAGATCAATGATGGTAGAACTAAATGGTGACTGTATTTGTCATACAAAGGAGAAAGAAAGAGCACTGCCTTCATACAGGTGTACCTGTGAGGAATATTGTGGATGTGAAAATGAGCCAAAGCACTTTAGGGTAATGACTAATGATCAAATTCATTAAATATTCCATGCTTCAATACGAAATTGGTCTTGTTAGACTGTTGGAGGAACAGCCTAGACTGTCATCTGTAAAAATAATTCCTAGTATGTAGCATTAGTGTTATATAAAACAGAAAAATATTCCTTCTCATTGTTTGAAATGGCAGTCTTTATTTTTGTTACTACACTAAATCCAGTCAAGCTGTGAATATTACTTTGCAGAGAATGCTTTCAGTATTTCTTGTTCATTTGCTGTTGTTGGGACTCTGAGTGTTTCTAGGATGTGTCTCTGCCTGGGCTCAAAGCCAATTTCAAGAAAGCACAGCTGGTTTTCTTGGGGAAAAAGAAGAAGCCTTAGTGGAAGTTACCTGCAAAAAACAAGCCTCAGTGGAGTCTTCTGCCCTATTTGGGAGCTGCTTTAAGCTGAGGCTCTTGCATGTGGCCCTGCCTGAGCTGTATTGCCCACACCCAACAGTTAATCCTGACCCTGACCTGTGAACTTGTCTTTCCCAGCTTCATTTCACACCTGCCTTATCCTCATGGAGGTGCCTGATGCCCTGGGTTTAGGGCTGCCCCCCTGGCCCTTCCCATCTTCCTCACCCTTCCTAGTGACAGTCACCATCTTAAATCTTAATCAGAGTATCCATTGAAAAAAAAAAAAAAAAAGACAATTGATCCATTTGATTTCTAGAGAGTATTACATATGGACTTTACAGAAACTGGAGAACTATTCAGATATTTTATAAAGCACTGACTGTGAAATCAGTGTGATGCAGAAACTGATGCAAGTAGTCCTAGTTTTCCTCATGCCACATAATTCAGTACTTCATAGATTCTTACACTGTCTTTCTCACCATGGTGTCTGAGCTTCTTTCAGTGGTGCTTAAGCAATACCAGTAACTTTTTTCACATGTGGTTTCTTCTCCCAACCACAGTTACTTTCCCTTTCCCTCCTGTAACAAAGTCTCATTCTGGTTCTGGGTGAGCCTGTTCACAACACTTTATATGTGGACACATATGTATTTACACACACATGCTCTAAAAATAAACGTGTGTTTCCCTAAATTGATCAAAGAAGCTGAATGTTCATAGAATGGCCTAGGTTGGAAGGGACCTTAGAGATCATCTAATCCAACCTCCCTGTCATGGGCAGGAATGCCTCTCAACTAGCCCAGGCTCTGCAAGGCTCTGTCCAACCTGGCCTTGAACACCTCCAGGGAGGGGGCAGCCACAACTTCTCTGGGCAATTTATTCCAAAGTCTTGCCACCCTCCTACTGAACAATTTCTTCCTAAGATCTAATCTAAATCTATTCTCCTGCAACTTAAACCCATTTCCCCTTGTCCTCTCAGCCAAAGCTCTTTTAAAAAGTCCCTCCCCAGCCTTCCTGCAGGTTCCCTTCAGGCATTGGAAGGCAGCTATCAGGTCCCCTCAAAGTCTTCTCTATTTCAGACTGAACAATCCCAGCTCCCACAGCCTGTCCTTGTAGCAAAGGTGCTCCAGCCCCTGGATCATCCTTGTGGCCTCCTCTGAACACACTCCAACAGATCTGTGTCCCTCTGATGGTGGGGACACCAGAACTGGACACAGTATTCGAGGTGGGGTCTTACCAGAGCAGAGTAAAGGGGGAGAATCACCTCTCTTGGCCTGCTGGCCACACTTCTCTTGATCCATCCCAGGATGGATTGGCCTTCTGGGCTGCATGAGCACACTGCCAGCTCATGGTGAGCTTCTCATCTCTCTTTTCAAAAAGGCAAACCCCTTCTTTCCAAACATTCTATCTGACTGCATCATTTCCCAAGAGAAGTTGTACTCTAGAATAATATTTCAAAAGTAACATCTTGAGTGTTCTAATTCTGACAAAAACTGTAGAGAGACATTGATAATTGGAAAAGTCTAATTTCCTTGTAGTAAGGAGTAATTAATCTTGTATAAAAAGCCAAAACAAAACCAACTTTATAAGCATTTTCTCCAGAAATAACGTAGCTGAAAAATGCTGACTATGTGGGAATGGTTTTCTTTGTATTTATGCTCATGGCTTTCTAAATTTGCAACCTCAGAACCAAAGCCCAGCCAACCTGAAACACAAACAATCACTGATATTTCCTGTAAGATTTCTTCAAACTATTTTACTGTAGTTTAATTAAACCTCCTTTTAGGTGTGATAAGGGGATTTGCTTCTTGAATTGTAGAATCACTGAGGGCATTTTGGGAGGTGACCCATTCAATATACTGCTCAAAGCTGGGTCAATGCTCAATTCAGACCACCTTTCTCAGGGTTTTCTCAAGTAGTCAGGGCTTTCTTAGCCTATTGGAAACTTCCAAGGATAACTTGTAGGATAACCACTGCAGCTCTTCATTACTGCTTTCTGCTGTCATTCCTGGGTTTTTAAGAATAATATCCCATCCACTGGAAAATTTAGAGGACATTTCAGTGTGTTATGAGATGGAAGTGTTTGGAATTTGAAACTTCTATTACAAAGAGTGTAATTATTTTCTTACTAGCTATAGTGGTTAGGGCCTTCATTTTATACTTAATTTCAGGGAGAACTAATAGCTCCATATTGTCTCCCATGATGCTGGAGCACTAATTGAACTCGTGACAACTAGAAAGAGGACAGGGCACTGGCTTTGCTCTGAGTTGGTGAAAAGAGTGCCACCTGCTGAGCCTATGTCCCAGTTATGCCAACCTAAGCGTGTGCAATGTAGTCTTTAATCCAAATTCTGACTCAGTCCAATCCAGTTTATTAATGAGATGAGTCGCTGTTACAGTGCAAGATGTGTCTGTACAAGCCAAAGAAGCCTTAGATTTTTATATGGTGATAACTAGGAAATCTTCCAATCTCTTCCTTCAATGGAGTAATAAAATAATGATGTAACAGGGAATGTGCATGTGTTAAGTTTTGTTACTGTAAAGCTGATGCAAGTGCAGCCTGCATGCAGCCTCAGCGTGTGCTGAGAGGAGAAAGAAAACAAATCATTAGAAAAAAACACAGCAAAAACTGCCACTGCAAGTAAGAAAATTATGATGGCTGGCTCTGGGGGAGATGTAAAAACTGTTATTGGCGGAATAGAGAAACAAATGACGAGCGCATAATGGCAAAATCTTTACAAAACTCTTCATAAACCTGTTTATTGCTCAGTGAGCTAAAAGGTAGCTTACAGCTCTAAACACAGGGCCTTTGAAGTGTGCTGTTTCCATTTCAGGTCTAAGACTGGTGTACCTAAAGGCTTTCCCCGTTTTGTTCTTATCCCATTTGGCATGCTGAGAAGAAGTACTATTCTTCCCTACAGATTTTGTCCCTTACTGGGTGTTTCAGCTTTGGCCGTGTGCTTACTGTGTTGTCTTTGGCCCAATACTGGTTTTCCTATCTACTTCACACATCATCCAGGAGGTGACTATCAAAACCCAACGATGTGAAAACGTCTCCTAGCCGAGGGTAGACAGCATCCTCCCCAGGCTGCGCAATGCAGAGCTGCTGTAGCCAGGCGATGACGTTTCTGCCGTCTCTGCTGCTTCAAGGTGATTATGTGTTGTGAAACACGAGGTGCTGCTCAGCGTTTTACTGCCCTAACTCCAAGCAAGTGAACTACAACGTTCAACGAACTACAGCGTTTGTTACAGCTGGCTGGAAGAGCTACATTTTACTGTTACAACATGATTTACAACCATACAAAAGTGGTGATTGTTTTGTTTTTTTCCCAATGAAAGTTGAGATCAAGCAATTTCAATCTTATTTGTATCTGATGTGCTTCATGGGGGGTGCTGACTGTGTAATATAACAGAGAAGGAAATAACTCCTGTTTAAGGAATCTGTCTTTTCATTCATTATTTGAGCAAATTAAACTAATGGGCTATAGGCCTTTGGCTTCAGTTCTAGTCAATGTTCAATTATTTGTTTGCTTTACTTATTAGCTAATTTGGAAAGGGTTGTGAATATTCTTTCTGTATTGATTTAAATGGTTACTGACTTATTGCTCCTGTCTATTCAGCAGGGCAAATGTGTTCATGGTAGTATAGAAGACTTTTCCTTGAACGGTCTTGTTGAGACAGTGTTGCTTCAAATGGTACTTTTGGTTTTGAAAGAAAAAATACTTTAGGGGTAGTAGCTGTGGCTACTATTTTGGTCTTTAGCTCCATGTGTCTGTTATTCCCTGCACCGTGACAGGAAAAGATTGGGTGTGGTAATTAGACTACTGACCTGAGAGTCATCAGAGAAATCTGGTTATGCATCAGATACATTCTGTAGTCATGGGTAAGTCACTTCTCCAGGCTCCTGTTTCCATGCACCTTGAGCTTCCCCAGCAAAAAGTTCTGCACAGGAGCCAGGACCTATTGTGAAACAAATGGAGCCTATAGTGAGCAGTGCAAAAATCACTTCTGTATTTTACTCTATGAAGCAAAACGTACTAGAAAGGAGACTGCCCCGCTGGTCTGAAAAAAACCCAAAACTCTGCTGCTGTGTGAATGAGTGATCAAAGCCCGGAAAACACGTGGCAATGTGCATGTTGGGGATAGATGTTTGGGATTTTTTGTTGCTTGCTGTGTTTCACTGCACGAGAACCTTACCTGAGAACAGCATCTCAATGCTGGTTTATGTTCTGAAAGTTTCATTGCTTGTGAATATAGCTCGAGTTATCAGAGCAGTCTACAGGGGGAGCAAAGATGAAGCAGCTACTTTATTTCCTGCCTGAAGAGGAGTACCGTGCCTGCATTTGCCAGCACGCTGTTTTTCATGCTCAGGCCAAGGCAGCAGAGGAAGCCATATTCCAGTAGGCAAGCTGAACGCTTTTAGAAACCTCAGCAGTACCTGCTCTTGTGAAATGAAATCTCAGTTTTCTTGTGAAAGTAAATTTCAGGTGTTGGGTAAAACATCCAACAGCATAGAGATGACCTGGGGATTTGTACCTAATACAATTCACCCTTCTGTGTTTTCCCACTTACCCAGAGCTGTGAAAAAAAGGGACCAAAAAGAAGAAATCGAAAGCTGCGTTCTCCTCTGGCACAAGTTGTTCCTTGAAAAAAAGAAAAAGCTTTTTGTTTGTTTGTTGTCCTTAAGAGAGAAAGGACTGCAAATCCTCATCGCACTGGGAGGCTGGTACCGAACTCGGGGCATCAAACCCGCAAGTTTTGCTAGGTGTTGGGCACGGCCAGTATTTCTGCAGGGCTTGGCTTCCAAATCAGTGCTGCAAACTCTCCCCCTCCCGCCCCTTACTCGTCGGGGATTTCCCCTCCTTCCCTGCAAACGGCAGCCGAGTCCAAGCACGGAAGGTCCAGCCAAAATCTGCGGAAGAGGGCAAGGGGGCCCAGGCTGGTAGCAGGAGGAGACGCTGAGGATCGGCGGGAGCTGCTGGCCGCGGCTGAAGGCGGGAGGAGGAGGGAGGAGGCGGGAGGAGGAGTTGAGGAGC
The DNA here is from genome assembly GCA_024611195.1 of Ceyx melanurus. Lineage (NCBI taxonomy): Eukaryota > Metazoa > Chordata > Aves > Coraciiformes > Alcedinidae > Ceyx > Ceyx melanurus. Next base: position 9,935 of record JANHGL010017904.1, on the reverse strand, counting down.
CCGGGCCCGGGAGCCTCCTCGCTTACTGCACTAGGAAGTGACGCTTTCCCTGAGTCCCGGAGAGAAAGAAACAAAGTTTGGGGTATTTTTTCCTTCCCTCCTTCTTCTTTCTCTCTCCCCCCCTTTGCTAATTGCTACTCCGCGTCCCCTCGCCGTGCCTCGTTTCGCAGGTGAGCAACACGGATTTTTAACCTTTCCTGTTTTCCGGGGGTCACTTATTTATTTTATGTTTTGTTTTTGGCAGGATTTGCTTCCGTTTTTCTGCCATTTTGCTGTTTGTTTTGTTGGTTTTTTTTTACATTTATGTTGGAGGAGAGCGCGTGTGCTTTGTCTGTGAGTTGCGGGTGTAGGAAGAGGAGGCAAAGTACCTGTGGAGGTGGCGGGGTGGGGGGCTGGCTCCGCGCCGGGGCCGCGCAACCCCGCGGGGCAGGGGCCGGGGCCGGGGCAGCGGCGCTCCCGCTCCGCCTGCTGCCTGGAGCACCTGTTCGGCACCTCCTCATTTCCCCCCGTCCCCGCCACGGCTCCGGACGGGTCACACCGCTGCTACCTGGCTGCGGCAGCGCGCTGAGGAGGTATTTGTGTCCGCGTGAGCTGCCTGCGGGTGGTCTGCCTGCGTGTTGGTTTGGAGTTGAGTGGTTCGGGGGTGTTTTGAGGGGCTTTTGCTGTCTGCGTGCTGGGGCAGGGGCAGCTCCGCGTGTGCGGGGCCTGCGCGGAGCTCCGTGTGCTCACTCCCCGCCCTGGCAGTCTCGGCTTGCAGGGGTGCGATTTCTCGCCCGGGATTTACGCAGTGAAGTGGGGGGGGGGGGGGAATAATTTATTAGATAATTTCTGAAAATCCTGCGCTCTCAAATGTACACTTCTCTGGCAGCAGCTGCAAAGGAGTGATTCTTTGCAGTTTACCAGTAAAAGCTGACAATACACCCACGCACGTATGTGAGCGTCTTATATAATACTTACGGGTTTTTTTTAATAGGCACAAGCAGGATTTATTTTCGGCTTGTAAAGTCGTGTGTGGTTGCAGCCTGCAGAATTAGAGAAATAGTCTCTTTGCTCAGCAGATATTTATTTGGCATCCTCTTTAAAACAGCTTCTTTTTCTACAGTAATTCGATTTTATCCCGACTGCATATTTGAGTGCAATGTAAGGGCCATCTGTACTGGAGCAAGGAGTAGGCAGTTAAGGGAGGGGAAGAGAGAAAAAAAAAATGTCCTAATGCGGAGACTGATATTAGGTTGTTTAGAGGGCGAGACTGCAGTTCCAGGCAGCAACAGCAGCAGCTTTATGACTGTGTGTAATTACAGAGTGATTGCATAGGACAGCATTGTTGGAGCGAATACGTATACACAGGCTATTGTGCAAGATTTCTGTACCGAACAAAAACTAGTTTTGCATTGCAAATGCTAAAAGAAGAAGGTATTCTGCATTCTGCCACATGCCTCTCTGGATTCACCGAGGAATGGGGAGAGGGAAAAGTGCAGGGAGGTTGGTCGTGGAAGTCAGAAAAGCAAAATAGTCGAGAGAAACGCCACCGGTAGTAGTCTCTGAAATCACAGAAGAAACTGAAAGTTCATTGAATCTGGTGGCTCACGTTTCTAAAATGAGTATGCAGAGGGTGAAAATCAGGCAGGTTTGCTAACAGTCCTGCAGGTTTAAGTTAGTTCTTGCTCCGATCTCATTTCTTCTCTGCTTGTGGTGGAAAAATGCCCGTGTGTAGAGTGAGCAACTGCAGCTGGGTTTAGCTCGCTTGGAAACGGAGAGAAGGGCATTGGGGATCGTTTCTGTGTCAGGCCACGAAAAATCAGAGGTTGAAAGGAATGCTAAACTAGCCATAAGTTCTGAACATGCTGTTTCAGCTTTAGCCGAAGTGTTGCATCTTGCTTCATGATCTTGCAGGGAGCGTTGGCTGATGGACAGAACAGCATTGAGAGTGTGCCACTCACACTGTATTAGCAAGTCTTTTAACTAACACAAAGATGTTCAAAATTATGCTGAAGTTCTTCTGGATAGGTTACTTAAGATAGGTTTTTCACAGAATCTAGTTCCCTATAATTTTTATCAGTTTAATTTTGGGATTACTTGGAATTCATGAAGTATCAGATCCAAACAATTTCAGATCTGGTACTCAGAAATTTGCCTTTCTGGGATTAGAGACAGTTTCCTAGAAGCTGGCATTGCTGATATCATAATAAATGCTGTGAAGGCTTGTAAAGTGTTTTGAGCACAGTGATGGAAAGTACTATAAAAATGGAAAGCAGCTTTTAAATGTATTGCTCTTGTACTGGAACATATTATTTTAGTTGAACACAGAGATCACTGTATTACTGGTAGTTTCCTCAGGTTGTCAACTAAATGCTTAATGTAAAATATATGTTCTTTTGTTAAAGAAGAAGGTCGTAATGTGCCAAAGAAGTTTATAGTTTGCTTGGTTTATTTGGTTGAGGTTTGTTTGTTTGGTTTAAGCAACTAATTAACCACAACACTAGGCCTATCACTTGACAAACCTAATTTCATAGTAATCTTTAAGTTTGTTGAAGCATTTTAATACAAAATAAGCAAAATCTGTGCATTACTAGGATGTTCTATTTGTAGATGAATGCTGTAGCACAGCACAAGCCTTCTGCAAGTGAGCCTACGTAGTCATTCCAGAAATTCATTTGTCATTTCTACTCTTACTGTCCCCCGTAAGTGGTAGCTGCAGAATGACAGGAGATATTTTCAGTCGTGGCACCCTTCCCATGACATCTTTCTGTCAAGGTGCCAGGCAAGCCCTGAGGTTGCCCCTGATGAGGACTGCCCTGAGTCAGACTGGGGTTCTGTCTCACCTGTGGACCTGTTTCCAAAGGTGGAATAGGTTTTCTGTGTGCTTAGCAATTCCTGAAGAATTTCTATTTCAGAAGCATACCTAGTTTCCCAGTTGGCACAGGTAGACATTTTAGCAGTCACTGCTTTAACCTACTGATATGATGTTGGAAGGAAGGGACTTGTAGCAGGGATAAGAGCTTATTTGTGTTTTCTTTTCCATCTTAAAAAGAAGACCAGATGGGGTTTTTTTCTTCTTTTTCTGAGGCATTGCATCAAAATCTTAGTATCGGTTGCAGTAAATTACAGTTTATGCTAAATTAAAATCTAGTAAACACTTGTATTGTCTTCAGTGTAGTTATATTTATTCTAAATCACTTAAAGGGAGAAATAAACGACCTTTCAGTGAGTGTTCATCCCATGAAATGGGGGGAGCCTGGCAGGGTGAGAGGGAGCTCTGGAGGTGAGGTTTTGCAACACATGTCCAAAAAGCTAGCAAATTCTGGCCCAGGTGAGCCAAGGCTCATGCATCAGCTCCAAATGGAAGATTGAGTAATTTGTAAATGGGAGGCATGTGCTGCTAATTCAAGGAAATATCATCTAATTCCCCTAATAATTGGAAGCGTGGCCCAGAGCTGTCTGTTGGATGGGAATTGTTCGTGCTTTGCATCACACGTTTCCTTCAGTGTGAGTTGAGTATTCCAACCAAGAAATCCTTGTGCAATATGTAGGTCTCTGGAGGAGGTGGTTGCTCAAGTCATCATTTAAAATGTGATAGCTGCATACCAGCAACTTGCATGCCATGTGGAAGCTCCTTGGCAGCTGCAGCAGTGACATGTGTTTCCAGTGTGGATGAAGCTCCTGGCCAAGCACTTTGCCACTTTCTGCATAACTTTGGGTTCTGGATGGTCTTCAACCAAAACCCTTTTGGAGTTCCCTGCTCATTAATGACTGAAAAATAGAATGTTACAAGAAGCAGCTATAGTTTTCACACTGGGGGAAAGATGAATGTGTTTTGAATGGAGTCAATATTCAGGTATTCATAAGCAAATGATCAAATGGGGATGCAGAAATTAACCGTGGCAATTAATTCTTTGCTTTTCTGGCCGTGTTGATGCTTTTTATCATGTTGGTGCAACAGGCAGCCATGAGGACTGAATTAATGTAATTCCATAATCTATAGCAGGGAAGGTGTACAAATATCCTTTGAAATGCACATCTCTCAAAAATGAATGTTCTTTTTGTGAGTAAATTGCATTAATGCCTCTTGGTACATTGACAGCTGGTGCTGATCAAGAAGTTAAACTGGGAAAAAGGGAGATTTGGAGGGGGTGGCACTTTGGTGTTTAGTGTTTTGTTTTTGCTTTTTATTAAAGGCATGTTGAGAGGCCTACAGCAAAAACATGGAATAACACTTTATTTTTTAGTCTTTCATTTTTGAAAATTACTTTGCTAATAGTTCATTCAAGCTATATGGAAAGGATTGAAACACGTTTAATACTTTTTTTTTTTTACTAGATTTGCTATGGATGCATTACATGCTCATTGTTGGGATGTAGAGAGATAGGAAGTAGAATAAAGTCAGTATTTCTGTTTTATTTCTTCTTTGCTGTATATTATCACATGGAAATTGATTCTTGTCTGCTTGGCTTTCCCCATCCTAACTAATAGGAGAGTGCAATAATATATATTGGTGTATCCTATTGTAATTTATTTTGGGAAGACAAATGTATATGTATATTTAGGTGCACACACACTATTGTGCTAGGCACCCTCAAATTTCTCATTTTACAATTCAGTCTTCCTGAGAACATAGGTGTTTTTTTCTTGTGATACTAGAATAGTGTTTGTGAAGTTTTGTTTTATCTTTTTAAAAAAACTTTTTTGTTTGTTTGATTGTTTGTACTCTTCTCTCAAGCTTGAATATCGTTTTGTATTTTGGGATTTATCTTGTTAATAATGTTACTTTTAACTGAGAAGATGTTTTGAAATATTGGTTTGGCTTTTAGTAATGCAAGTCTACTGTTCTTGCAGCTTCATAATATCCTTAACTGTTCAGATTCTCACTCTTGAATAGTCACCTTTAGATGCATTGAAAAGTAAAGTAAAATAAAGTGTGATAAGTTCAAAACACCCTTGGGATTTTACTGTAGAAATTCCCATTAAACTCTATTATTTTCAGGCTTTATTTCTTCCTACATAATATATTGTTCATTCTTTAAAGCACTTCCTGAGAGTGTGCTGTGGTTGTGGGAAATTACTACACTTGGGTGGAGAGGAATTTAGCAAAGAATTTTCCTATTTTGAATTTGGGTTTATAACATTTGAGAAGTGCTAAATTCCTGGTGAGAGAGGCACAGCTGTAAGATGTTCCCATTGCTTTAGCAGAGTCCAGTGATGACAGTATGGGATGCCAAGTACTCACTTATGTGAAACTGGCAGGGAAATCTGATTTTTTTCAGATTTAACTAGAGTACTGAAGTGAACTTTGTTAACACAATTTTCTAAATACATCCAAGAATGCAAAACATATCTAAGACATTTCTTTTTTCCAGTTATGTGTAAGAACTACTTTGACTCCCCCTTGAATTTTTTATTTTAATGCTCTTCTTTCTTTGACAAAAGCAAAGTATTTCAGGTACAGTAGTGACTTGCTTTGCTATTACTGCTTTCTTTCTATAGAAAATGTACTATAACTTTTTCTGCGGAAAAAATCGATCTGTAATAAAAATATTATTTTATTGCCTAAGAATATTCTGTCATTACAGCACTGTGAAGTTAGTGTTGATGTTTGTGGCAGAATGAGTTTTAGATCAACTGGCAAAACAATATTTTCAAAAGACAATTCCAAACCAAACATCTGTAAGTGTGTGCAAAATAAAAAGGTGCTGATATACGAAGATACTTAGATGCTTTTTATGCATCTGGTACCAGTATTTAAACTGTGCTTGGATTTGGATCTCAAATTATTGAGGAGCAATCTACTGAAGAGGGTTTGTGAGAATAATTCAAACCTGCATAAGATGGCTTGCTTCTGCTCTTCACATCATGAGCATGGTTAAAAAAGACTGCAGTTGGGCTGTAATTCTCAGGCTACGTGCTATAGAGAAGTCTACATTTTTACTGTTTCTTTCATATTCTGGGAAATCTAATTTGCTAGTGAAGGTTGCAGTGCTGTGACTGGGCCTATGCCAGCAGTTCTGATTGGGGTGCTTCAGCCTAGGATTAGGGTTATCATGTTTAAGTTGCACTCATACTCTTAACAAAATGTTAATGGCTTTGTTCAGCCTTCAAAAATCTTAAGTAAAATCTTGTTTCTAATCGCTTTTATTAGCCGGAAGTTCTTTTAATGTTCTATCTCCAAGATAACAAGTGTCACAAGTGTCGATATTGGGGAGGGTGGTGTTTGTATTTGGAATTTCACTGAGCAGTGGAGATGTTGCCCCACCCAGAGGAGCTGAGTGATGGGGGCTCTGCCAGGGAAGCTATGATAATCGAGTCTGAATTTGCACCTCCTTGGCTGGGTGAGTGTTTCGTCAGCAGGCTTTGTGCAGGAGGTCACACCCTCTCACACCTGTGTGTTGGAGAAGGAGCTGTCTTTGTCGTTCAGAAATATTATTGGCACCTCCTGGGGACATGGAGCAGAGAGAGGCACTTCAGCATTAGGTAGAGTGGTGACTCTCTTCATTCAAATGCAAAATGTTTGCCTGTGGCTTTTTCCTGGACGTTCTAATTAACTGACTGAGAAATTTCTGAATTTCTGAAAAATCTGGAACGGAGGCTTCTGGATTATACCCTAGAAATGTGGTACCAATTTCTGTGTGGAACAGACTGAGCAGAGTTTCCCTAGCCAGGCTGCTTACCAGGCTTTAAATCAGGTTGTCAGTGAACGAAGTTATCATCTCTGTGGTTCTGGGCACTTAGATTTCAGTCTGGCTTTTATGTGGAGTCAATTCATGCTTTTCTGTTTCTCAGTTGGGTAGTTTAGACAGTGTCATTAGAAAGGTCGAAGATGGAAGAAACCCAAGTGGTGAATCAAGTTTCTCACTTGGAGCATGGTTCCAGGGCATTTTTCCCAGGTGGTTGCACATCTGTCAGCTGCTCTATTATGGGGTTTTTTTTTTGTCGTGAAGAACAGAACTTCCCAATTTTGCTGTGTGCAGAGAAGTATTTTACAAGTCAATTCTGAGTGGCTTTATTTGAGACAGACAATTTGGAGGTGGAAGGATATTCTGACAGCTCTAACCGAGTCATTATGACAGAATTTGCTTGGGAAAGTGCTTTAGATGAAGTGTAGGGTGCCTGGCTGTTTACAAGCAAACATCTGAGCTGTACAGTGTGGATGCTTGGAGGGAATGTGAAAATCTGTCGACATCTTTCATTACTTAACTAGTTTATTTCTGGGAGCTCATGAATTGGCAGGACATGGTGACCCTGTCTGAAGGGGAAAAGTGTAATGGCTTTGAATGCAGCAAACTTGGGGAATATTTTGTCAGGTATTTGCTGCTCTTTCTTTGTGGCAACTAGAATGGAGATATTAACCCTCTGCTTTTCCCACTGTTGAATATGTAGAACAAGAGGAAATGGCCTGAAGTTGAACCAGGGGAGGTTCAGGCTGGATATTAGGAAGAATTTATTTGCTGAAAGGGTTGCCAGGTATTGGAATGGCCTGCCCAGGGAGCTGGTGGAGTCACCCCTTGGAAGTGTTTTAAGAGCCACGGTGATGTTGTGCTTAGGGATATGGTTTGGTGGTTTTGATAGGGCTGGGAATAAGGTTGGACTTGATGATCTTGAAAGTCTCTTCCAGACAAAGTGATGCTATGATTTTCATGAAAATATAATACTACTCTGCCAACACAAAATTGCTTAATGTATCATATTTAAAGAGTATGAGGTTTTCTTTTTTTAAAAAAAAGGGGAGAGATTTGGTGGTAAATTGCTTGTTTGTAGCCCTCTATAATAACCCTTCAAAATGTTACACCCTTCATTGGGAATAGCTTTAACTTGGGTTTGAAGTTGGTCCTGGGCACAAAATCCTACAGCCCAGGCAAGACAGGGCTGTGTTGAGCACAGGTAATGCTGGGCTGAGAGCAAGGAAGGAGCAAAAGGGAGCAGAACCTGACAGTAACAACCACAGGGTTTTGGGGAAACTTTGCCTTTCCTATTGTAATTTTTCTCTGCATGACAGTTCTGTACAAAGCTAATACCATTTGGCATAATGCAAAGGAAAGTAAAAATCAGAAAGTTTTCTTGTAGCCTGTTCATTGTAGCCACTGCTACACTCTGGTCTGGGGAGCTGCTTGCATGGAGTAACTGGGGAGCTTATTCTGGAAGAAAGTGGGTTTTCTTTTGTCTTCCAGTATTCTGTGCTCTCGGATCATCAGAAATTCTCAACTACATTGTCAGCTTAGTTAGAATACTACTTCATTGCTGGAAATGAATTACTTTGAAGCATTTTACTTGGTGTTAGTTGCAGTTGTCTTGCTGAAAAGTTAAAGCTGTGTTCATTAGTTGTAATTGTTCCATACTTCTGTTCATTCACACAATTCATCCCTAGTCTCACTCTGGCATTGCAGGGTTTTTTGAGGACAGGTGATTTACCTGTCACTTTAAAGGGAAAAAAAACACTGACCTGACTCTTTGTGTTACACAAAATTTTAAAAATACTTGTCATGGTGACATGGCTCATTAAAACCATTTTGCTTTAAAGATGACTTCTCCATCCCTTATTTTTTTTTTCTTTTTTCTTTTTTTGGAATAAGGAAGGTCTGGAAAACTCATGTTTCTGGAACAATGTTAACTGTCAGCTTATCTGTTCACCATCAGTCCCTTACTATTCTTAAATACAATTGCTGGGGAAAAAATGTCTTGGGTCTCATATCTTAATTAAAGGCGGGGATGTTAATTTATTTGTGAAGGTTTTTTTGAATTGTATATTAGATACTAGTTTCAAACTGTACAAGTTCTTTTTTTCAGTGTCCTCTGTGCTAGTTTTCAACCTCATTTTAATAAATCTATAACTTAGCATTTTGGATTGTCTGTTCCTATTTTTTAAGAATACAATCTTCCTTGATCAGAGTACCTTTAAAAAATAAAAATATTTCCATCTGATTTTTTTTTTCTCCCCTTTGTAGATCACTTAAAATACAGGTGTAATGATTACAAACACTTTGTGGGTTAAACATGAAGAAATACATAGTTGCTTAATAGTTTGTTGGTAATGGAGGTTCTCAAAGAAATTTAATTTTTAGAAGTGAAAGAACTCTATGGTCCTTGATGTATCTCTTAAAAGAACTTATTGAAAGTGAAATAACTGGTTTTATTAAAAAATTTAAACAAGGGGACGTTTTTACAATTCCTTGTCAACTGCAAAGACATTATTAATATGCTAGAGCCTTCATAATTTAATCAGGTTGTGTAATGCTTGCTTGTTTGTGGGGATAAAACATCATTTTAAGAAAAAAAAAGCTTCTTATGAAGAATTATTCTGCTCTAAATTGTTTCTTAACTGCAGCGTATATAGTAATGTAAATTTATGCATGTATACATACAGTATCAGTATAATGTGTATAGATAGAATATGGCTGCAAATATGTTATGGCCCTAATTTAATTGAAAGCTTTGCATGTCTTGGAAGTTGAGATTCAAAGTAGCTGAGAGATAATTTGTGTTAGGTTTTTTGTTGAGTGTTGTGCATAGCATTGTATGGTTTGGTTTTGTTTTGTTTTTTAATATTCAAAATAAACCAGAATTTCCCTGTTAGCGAAGTCTGAGCACTGTGATGTAGCTAGGCATTTTAAAATCTCATTTATCATTTTGGGGAGCTTGCTTTCCTTCTAATGCAGGAGTTGAAAAAGAAGTCGTATATATTCATTCCTCATGGAAAGAGAGAAGTAGTCTTTTAAAGAGCAGAAGGGGCTGTATCGGGGGCTGCCCGCCTGGCTTAGCCGGGGCGGTCGGGGTCTGCCTGGGCCTGTGCAGGGCCTGGATGTCACGGCACCACAGCCGCAGGTCCTAGCATGCCAGGCTGCCCGAAAGGGCAGGGCCAGCTGCCAGGTGCCCGTGTGGTGTTCTGTGACTCTGGAGACTGGTGATCTGAGCTGCAGGGTGGACACAAAGCCTATCCTGTTTCTGCG
>JANHGL010017900.1:0-13070 GCA_024611195.1 Ceyx melanurus | reverse complement strand
CGCCCCTCGCCCCAGGACCCGCGGTGCCAGGGCCCGGCTTTCCTGGCTGCTCCTCGCACCTCCGCTTACCGGAGGGCTCGCTGTGGTGCCACCCCGGCCGGGAGGGCGGCCCTCGGAGGGCAGGGGAGGCCCCGTCCCCCTCCGCCCGCCGCTCCTGGGCCAGCGATGCCCCGGCCCCGGCCCCGGCCCCGGCCCCGGCCCCGGCCCCAGTGGAGCCGCCTGACGGGCCGTGACCGGGGCGACAGCGCCACCTGGCGGGCAGAGCGAGCAGCGCTGCCCCCCGCGCCCTGGGGGAAGTCCGCTCCTGACTGGCGGACTGACTGACGGACGGACGGACAGACAGATGATAGACAGACAGACGGACGGAGGGACGAACAGACCAGAGGACGGACGGACGGACGGACAGACAGACAGTCGGACAGACAGACAGACAGATGGACGGATGGACGGACAGGCAGGCAGGCAGGAGACGGACGGACGGACAGACAGCCGGACGGACAGGCAGATGGACAGACAGACAGATGGACGGACGGACAGAATGACAGACAGACACACTGATCCCGATACGCGTTATTGCGGGTGTGTCCCGAATGCCTCTGTAACAGTCACACGGGGCTGTTCGAGGACAGTTCACTTCGTTTTCTCCCGCATTTCCCGGCGTGGGGCTGTCCTGCTGACGTCCCCGACTCCACGCAAGCCTCCGGCCCCATGTCTGCCCTCATTTGTTCTCTATGCTCGTTCCTGTGCTAAGGCAGCAGCCCGCGGGATGGTTTTTCCAGATGATGCTTGCAAAGATAACAGGGATGACAGCAGAGACACGAAGCAGCTACAGGGAGCAGCTGAGGTGAGGAAACGGGAAGGGGAAGGTTGGAGCAGCAGGCATCCAACCTGGCAATCACACAAGCCATTCACAGTGCAGTGGAATGATAAGGGCTTTCCTCGCTATAATGAAGAGCAGAAGTGCAGGGATATGAAAAATCAAAGGCTATTTTCATACACGTAACACTACATCCTGAAAGAGGGAAAAGTTTGAGGAAAAGCAGCTCAGTATTTGCTGGTCCATGGGCGTTGTCAATCTGATGGATGCAACAGCTAACCAAGGAACTCCTGTGGCCTCTGCCACCAGTGTTCTTGCAGAACACAAACTTTCTGAGGATCCATGCTCAAAGGAGAGCTCAAAAACCCTGCAAGAGCTCTGCCCAAGAGTACAGGCTTCCAAGAATATGCTGCAAAACGATGAAGCCATGGGAGATTCAGGAGCAGTTCTGTAACTGCAGACCTGAAACTCACAAGCACATCATCTCAGGAGACCTAGCAGGAGTCAAACCCTGCCCCGTGTGTGACTCACCAGTGTCAGAAACACCATTTGTGTTTCCAAATGACTCTTTGTCAATGGTGTAAAGTTCTAAGCACTACATGGTGGCAGGTGGAGTCACGTTATGTTTAGTTTTGTCACCCCTTGCTAGGTAGTAATAACTTCCAGCAAGCCACCAAGAGGCTGACACCTGAAGTCTGTCCACGGGCACCATGAGATGCACAGGCTTAGCATCCTAATGTTCTGTGAGGTGACAAGTGTGGCTCTGCACCTCTCCTTCCATGTCCAGCACTCAGGTGCAGAAATGAGGTTCCTCCTCGGCACCTGAGCCCTTCAAGACCCTGTTTTTAACTCCTTGGAAAGATTTCTTCCTGATGTATGGTGACCTTTTAAAGATTTTTCTTTTAGAATCTACATGCATATTTTGTCCTTTCAACTTAGAGATAAATGCAGCAGCCTGCTTTCCATTTTCACAGTATGTTTTGTCCATGAACTTAATCTTCTCATCAGATGTTGAGAGCTGCAGAGGCACTTGGAAAGCTCTTGGCTCACACACACTGCTCCAGACCACACCTTCTCCTTGAGGAATTCCCAGGCTTTCAACTCGAGACTGTGATCTCTGTAAACCCTTGTCTGTGATGTCTGAATATTTGCAATACTTCTAATTGTTCAGGATTTAGCACCGTCCAAGTGAACGGGACAGCTTGCCATGCACTGGTAGGAGGGTGACAAGCTTCTTCCAGCAAATCTTCCTCACCTCCCCAGGCTCTCCTGTGTAAACCAGCAGGCTGTCAAGGTCTGGGGGCAGAAAATCATGGCCCCCTTAGCAGTCAATAGAAAACTTTCCTCTGGCTTTTGCTGAGACCATGCTGTGCCTTCCACAAGGCAACTTGCCCTGCTGCCCCTGCAGTGCTTGGACAGGGTCCCAGCTCAGCCCCCAGTGACTTTGGATCTGACAGAGGTGGCCAGTGGCTGATGCAGCAGGACACTGGCACCAGGTGAGGTTCAGTCTTGCTGCCTGGCCATGTCAGCATCTGCCATGCAAGGATGCAGCTTCCAAGCAGAAGAATCCAAAGGGTTGAGTGGCCGTGGACCCCGAAAGAGTTTGTGGGTGGGAGCATAAAGGCATTGCTCCTAAACATACTTGGCTTGAGAAAGATTGAGCCTTCAAATTGTGCCTGTACTACTTGGTGCTCAGTGAGCTTTGGCACGAGAAAAGGGAGAGCCTGGGAGTTCCAGTGAAAGAAAAAAAGCCCAAGGTACATAAATAAGATTTAAGACTAATGGAGCTGTAAGAACAATAATTGCAGAACTACATGCTAGTAAATTTTGATCACACAATAGTACATATGGCACCAGCAAAGAGAGTCTCTGATTTCTTTGCTTCAGCATATTAAGTACCACACATTTATAAAAGCAGCCATTCCTGTTCTTTTATGCTGTTTGGAATATGTTTGAGAGGAACATTAAAGTGTGGGGCAGTGTCCAAAAAAGTTGGATTGGTCTGGTTTGTGACTGACAGAAAAGGCCAAACAATTATCTGAAATCCTGATGGGACAATTTTGTTCAGATGTATTTTGGGGTCAGGAGGCAAGGATTTAATCAGAGATTGTTCTTCAGCTTATGAAATATACAATGTGTTCAAAACAAGGTCTGAAGTTGATTAGATATAAGTATTCAAAAGGAAATGATTTACATGACAGACCTGGATGCATCATCCTCTCGGTAAGATCTGACCCAGCGAGGCTGAGATAACTTATTTATAAAATAGAACTAGTGGGCCCAGTTAGGCAATTTGTTTCATTTAATTATTTATTATTCTGCTGCTTTGCATGGAATTAGTCTATAAATCTCTATGAACCAAGTGACAATAGAAGGAACTACTCAGCTGGCATAAACCAGCGTAACTCCCCCAACTGTGCTGGTTTGCACCAGCACAAACCTGGGCCTGTGGTTTCTGGATGGGCTGAAAGGCTTTGCTGTGCTTGGATGTTATTTGTCAGGTGCTTTGAAAAAGGTATTTTGGGGCTTTTTTGGCTCCATTTTTTTAAGTAACCACCACGGACAAATAAGAGGCTCACAGATCTTAGTGATGCTTCTGTCAAATGGTGCCAGTGTGATTGGGCTCAGCACCCAGACTGGGCTGCCCCCCAGTACCGAGGCCTTTCCCTCTGATTTTCCATGCCCACTGGCTCCACGGGGTCTGGAAAAAGATCCACAGAGGTATTAAAAAAAAAATCCACAACTTTTCCTGCATTGTTTTCTCTTCCTCCTTTTTTTTGTTTGTTTTTTTGTTTTGTTTTGTTTTGGGTTTTTTTGGTTTTTTTTTTGTTTTTTTGGTTTTTTTTGGTATTGCAGTAGGCAAAGTATTTGCAAATATTTTATCCTTGGTGTGTTTAAACATTTCTACAACTCTTTCATTTAAAAGTTTCTACACCTCTTGCATTTTTGTCTTCAGATTGTGGCATGCACACAGAGTTTGCTGTTGGATGTTTTAAAATCCAAATGGGTTCACTTCTGCAAGCTTTCTGCATGCAGGTGAGATCCCTTTCTTGAACCTTCTCAGAGGGCTTTGCAAGGGTCCCTCGTGCTTTTAGCAAGACAGGCTTGATGTCTCGAGAAGATTGATGATGAGTCACGACTTAATCAAGGAACCAAGAAAGATTTATTATTCATGCAACTTGTCCAGCGTCATCACCTGAGAGACTCAGCACTAGTAAATCTTGCTGGCATACTGTGAAGGGTGATCCCAAATTTGCAGAGACTCCCCAAATGCAAACTGAAGGGATACACTGCTTTATGTCTCCTTCCAAGCCCAGAAGAAATATGCCTGGGAAATAAGCCCTTTAGATGGCAATTTAATTTGGGGCAGATGTGCCCAACAGCTATGACATCATCCTACAGCAGGTCTTTTCTCCTTCTCCAACCCCCTCCCCAGCTTTACAGGAAAGATATGGAATGTAAACGGATTTATCAGGTGTCTTATCATAAATGTGTTTTATATCCTGAAGTGCATTTGTGAGCTGGTTCTCATAGGTAAAGCCAGCTGTTAGCTTTGAATCTGAATAAATAAACAGAAAAAAAAATAATAAAAAAAAAGAATAAAGATTGTGCACAGGAAAGAAAGAATTTCCAGCAATCGTGTATGTTGTGGGAAAGAAGAATAAAATCAAATATACATCTCATCTGTCTTTAAGCATGTGATTTCTTTCGCTGTCAGAACCCTAGGGGAATTTGCTTTCATCTGAAAGGGAATTAATCTCTGGAGTTAGCAGCGAGCAGTGCTGCTCACAGTGACCCTGCAGAGACAGGCTTTGGCTGGTAGATCATCCCACATCCATTTAATCAGCCACAGCTCTGTCGAGGCAGCCAATGCAGAGGTAAAGTCATGCTGCTTGTCATACTGGTTTTGGCTCTCTGAACATTCCTCCTCAAACCCTCCAACCAAATTAATTTGATCTCGATTAGCAATTGCCACCATGCCTGAGGGATGGCAGAAGTTAGGTGCCAGGAACCTGGGAAGTGCCCAGTGAATGAAAGAGGACAATCCTAAAGACTAAACCTAGGGTGGATTTTTGAATCTGAAGTCTCAACTTGGTTGAGTTTTAGTTGGCCTAGATCTCCCCCCTGTTTCATACCAGAAGAATTATTATAAGAAAGAAACCCAGGGCTTCAAAATGTAGAGGGCATAAGGGTTTTGTAGCTTTTGTAGGTGTAGCATAAAAGATTTATTTTTTTTTTCTTAATTTTTCACAAGTATATTGAGAAGCACGGAATTCCCAGAGGGTTGGGGTGTTTTTTTACATTATGGTGAGGGTTTTTTTGTTTGATGTGAAACATCCATGTATTTTGTTGTTCTTTTGAACCTAAGAGAAAAGCTGCTGGGACAAGAAGTATTGCTCATCACTGCAGCATTTGCTGGGAGAACAAGATGGCCTATGCTGGTGCTAAAAAGGCCAGGGGAAGCTTTTCATGTCCAGAAAAGCATAAATACCTGCTTCAAATATCCCCTCTGCTCAAAAATATCTGCTTGAAAATCTCCTCTGAACAAAGAGGAGGGAAAAGAGTTCTAAGAAAAAAAAAGGTAAAAAATAACACCTCTAACTGCAATAATTGCTTTATTTTTTTTATTTGGAGAGCTCTTTCTGCTCTCTAAATATTTGCAGCCATCAAAGTCCGTGGAATATGAAGGGTTGCTGAAGGGTGAGCAGTAACTCCACATCTCCCCACTTAGGGGAAGTCATTGCCAAGATAGTGACATCTTCAGGCCAGTGTGGAGTTTTGGGTCATGGAGAGCTGCAATTCACTGTTCTGAGGGAGGTAGAGGGACAGGATTTCTCCACACATGACAGAAATATGTGTGTCTGGGAAAAGAAAAAAAAAATCAGGATAAAACTGATTTTTACTGCAGCAATTTATGCCTTGGCTTTGTGAAAACTGTTTCAAACCATCTCCTTTCCTTAGGCAGGTCAGTGGGCCAAACCTCTCTCTGAGGTCATCACTCCCTTCTTGGGTTTTAACTGATGAAAAGCTCTGTTCTGTTTGGATGGGCTGTTCTCCAAAGCCCAGTGACCACCCTGCTGCAGCAAAATACTGGACTGGGGTGTTCTTGACAAATCCAAACCATCACTTAACGCCTTCCCTGATAGGAACAAGCTTTTCTCTTTAATTCCCTTGCAATCATCTTCTTGAGGCTCAACAAAGTCCTCTTGCCTTTGAAGGACAAGGCAGTCCTTCAACTTTGGGTGCCAACAGAGAGGTTTGAGCTGTAGTTTCACTCCCTGAGGGCAGGGCAAGGCTGGCTACTGGCCAGGCATTGCCTGGGCAAGGCTGTCTGAAGCCCAGCAGTGGGCTAGGATAGTGCTGCTGGCTGAGCAGTGGCTGGGCCACGCATCCCTGTGCTTTTTGGAGGTGCCCACCAGAATCTGGGTTGAGAGCATTGCCTTCACATTGACCAGACCCTGGGTAAAGTAATATTTTGCTTCCACAGGTTTTAATCTGGCGCATGAGTTCAGTACATTTCCTGAACAGTCTTAAACACAGATATGCAGTGGTCCTGTATGTTCAAGATGGAATATTTTAACGTTAAACTGAACCTTACCTCTGACTCTCAGTGAGGATGAGCATTTTTGGGACAAAAAAAAAAAGAAACCCAAGCCCTTTCAATCTATCCACCTCCTCTGCAGTAGGTGAAACTTGCTTTCCATAAGAATTCCCAAGAATATTACGGCAAATTTCCCCAACCTTTCTGCAGCTGCATTGGCAGGGGGCCAGCAGGCTAAAGGCAGTATCAAATTGAATGTAAAGGTGCAATATACACAGCCCAGAGCTACCAACACACGAGCTTGTGCCCTGGATCCCGTGGCTGCAGAGGCTGCCCATGGCACCCAGTGCACGCTTGGCCCTAGGCAACTAAAATGTGCATTAAAAATTATTTGTCTCTTCCCTTATAATGAATAACAAAGTCCTGTCACCCTTGGAGCATCTTCTTCAAGCTTGTGCCTGAGGACCACAACCAGAGTTCTCCCCTGCTCTCCCACAAGGGTTTTTCTATCCTTCTGGGGGATCCTCCACCACAGGGGGGTTTCTTCCCTGCAGTGGTCACCCCTAAAACAACATCTCTCCATTATCTGAAATCTCTGCAAGGGCTGCATGGAAATGTTAATCTTGCCTTGAATCAAGAGGAATGGTTTTTACCTTGAAATGACAACAGCGTGATATCCTCAGCCTTTCCAGGGCTGTAGGTGCTGCTGCTCTCACCACCAGAGGTAGAGTGTGTTTGTTTTGGAGGAGGCTATGGATGAGCCCAGTGTGGATACAGGATGAGGGAAGGAGCTTGGGGCAGGCTGCTGCCCATGCAGGATGCTGCCCTGATCTCCTCCTTCCCTTCTTGGCTGTTGTGTTGGGTGTTTCCTTCCCTTGCTTCCCCCAGCATTTACCAGAAGTAAGAAATGCTCTAATAATGAGGTTTTTTACAGTTTTAAAAGAGCAATTGCCAAAAACTTTCCTGACCCCAACTGATGCTTTGCAATTGGTTGGGCAGCAGTCTTCCTCCTCCCAGCCTGGCAAGCCGTGGCCAAAGCAAAGCTGATTTGGAAGAACAAAGACATTTCTTCTCCCTTGGATACAGCAGGGAGCAGCAATCTGTACTTTTACTAGAGTGGGGTGTTTGACTGCATCACTCATGACGTTCTTTTCAGGTCAGCTAAGGAAATACAGGCCAGATGAATTCATTAGTCACTGGGTGAACAAGTGGTTGAAAACCATGCTGAACTTATCACAGTTTGCCATCAAACTGAAAATTCATTTTTAATGGGGTCACTCAGGCTCTGTCCGGGGCCTTTTTCTGTTTGATATTTTCATAAGTAACGCGGATAATGGAATAAAGGATGTTTATAAAATCAGCCCATCACACTAAGCCAGGAGGATTGAAAGCATATTGGGGCCCAGGATTAAAATTCAAAATAGCTATGAAAATTCAGAGAGGTTTTCCAGAATCAACAAAAGGAACCAAAGAGAGACATGTGCAAAGTGCAAGGAGGTCAGAAGGACTTGTATTGAAACAGGGAGTTACCAGCCAGACAGCAGAGACCTGGGAGCAAGCACAGCCTGGGTGACCACAGTGACACTCACAGCTGTACCTGTGGGGAAGGGAAAGCCAAGGGCTGGGTGGTCAATTCATGGCACTGGGAACTTCTCAGCTCAGGTTCTTCATCCAGCACCGAGCATCACGTTGTGAGAAAGAAGTGAATAAAATAGCAAGCCCTGTGAGACCAAGAAGGGTGTTAAGAGGTTTATAAAACCTGACCTGTGAGGAGAGGTTGAAAAAACTTGGGGTTGTTTAGTCTAGTGAGGAGAAGATGGATGGGTCTGGAGCAAGCAGGGTAGCAGCCTTTAAAGATTGCTGTAAAGGGGATGAAAACCTGTTGCCTTGGTGTCCACTGAGAGTGTGACAAGGGGTAATAGGTTTAACTGGAAGCAAGGGAGATTTAGATCAGTTGTTGGGACAAACCTCCCAACTATAATGAAGGATAAGTTCAGGAGCAGGCTGCCTTTGTGGGCTGGGAGGGTACAGTCATTACAGGGTTTAAAGAACAGATTAGATCAACAACTGTCCAACAGTTTCTATTACAGCTCATCTCACCTCAGTGCCAGGGAACAAGCCAGATGGCCCTACCTTGCTGGGATTGCTTCATCTTTCCCTGCAGGAGTTTTGCAGGAGCTGAGGGAGCTGTGTCCATAACTCTTGGAATGTTGCTCAGGAGACAAAGCAGCTCCATCAGGAGGAAAACCTAAACATCTACCTGGGACATGAGTAACATGAGCACACGGTGGCTGGTACTTGCACAGGCACTAGCCAGAGCTGAACAGCTTTGCTTACAGAGCAAGACATTGCAGAGCTTCATTTGAGCTTCCTTGGTCAGCAGAATCCTTCCTGAACACGTCTCCTAAGGCACCTGAAATTAGCAATGAAGTTCTTCTCTGAAGCCTCATTCCTGGCATCTCAGCAGGTTTGGTACTCAGAGGCAGCTCTCACAGAAACCATCTAACACCACAGTACTGAGGTTGTAAATGGAGTCAATCTCTGTGGCATAGTTCTTAATTAAAGTGCTAAAAAGTAAACCATCAAAGCTGCAAATGGCAAAGGCAACCATACCACATTTTACACCAAACTGTTTGTACACCAGTAACTCATTGTCTTCCTATTTCCCTACTTTTTTTTTTCAATGTGATACAGCCTGTGATAAAATATACTTTAAAAAGTAGATGGTTAAATAAGATGTGCAATCTGCTTACTATTACAGCTCCTGCCCTGAGCTGCGAATCAATGCCTCTTCATTGTGACAGTCTAGAATTATTCAAGCATACAGGTTTGTGTTCTAGGAAGCAGTAAAAATTGTCTACTCAATGATAAATAATTATTTCTTCTTTAGACACATTTGTTATCACCTCCTTGTACCAAATATTTTTAGTACTGGCAAAGTATCTTCTTTTCATCTCCCTTGAGACATCTGCTCTCCATATGGTAGACTTGCCTCTGCTTCCACAGCCTGCTTCTGGGAAGGAAACTCCTAATATGACAACTTGGAATTATTTCCAGGTCTTCAAAAAACTTCACTAGTTCCTGACTCGTGTAATTGAGCCCAACAAATTCTGCACTGTTTTACATGTTTTAATCCCTCTTGCCTACCTAATTTTTGTCATCTTGCTCCCGCTGTCAGCAAGACAGAACATCCACAATGCAATGTTTTCTGCAGCAGAGAGACAGTCAGGAGCCAGTGCTGGTGCTGAGCATCAACCCACAGAGATGTCCTGCTCCTCTGCTCCTCCAAGGAAACCTGCTAGAAGCAGCAGAGTCACCCCATCCTGGCCCTGAAGGTGGGGTTGCTGGTGCAGGAGCATCCATGCCAGCTCCTTAGCAGTGTGACATGCCACACACATGGGGCCATCCCATTGCTATGGGCCACAGTTTGCTTTCTGTTGCTCCTAAACCTCATTCTGTGGAGTGAAGGGTCCATCTGCAACCACACGGAAAGGGGACAGCATTTGATTTCCTTTGCTTTGGCAGCAAATGCCAGAGGATGGATCAAGAGCTAAAGAACAATCACTCGTGTTTGTGTGTTCTGCATCTATCTCTAGCTCCCCTCTTGTTCCCCACTGCAGCTTGTGATGTATGTGCATTCTCTGACCTTGCACTGTTCAACACATGCACTCTTCCAGTGTATTTCCTCATGCCTCCTGTCAGTTTGCATTTTTCTAGAAGCTGTTACAGGACAAAGAGACACAAAACTCTGTCGAGCAATTCCTGCTGCTCAACGACAGGATATTGTGAGTAACAGCCGAACACAATCACTCAGCTGCTGGCTTCAGGGCAAAGGCCTGGAGGGAGTCAGTGGGAAGCAGCAAAGGCTGATACCTGACTTGCAACCTCTGCAGGTTTTCCTAAGGCTGGAAGCAGCTGCTCTCCTCACACATCTCACCAACCCACCCAAAGAGAGCTGTGTGTGCAGGGATGGGCAGCATCAGTGCCCCGCTGGGCTGTAGAGGAGGGGACCTCTTGCTCTGCAGCAGAGGACCCCTCATCTGCTGACCCCCCCCAACACAGGTTGAAAGCTGTGGTTTCACCCTGGAGATCTAATGCTTTCAACCATCTAGACAGTATTTTTTTCCCAAGATTTCTAGCTAACATGTGACTGTGAGAAATGCATCTCGCCACCCTTGCTCTTCTAAGGTGCATATTAAATCCATCTTAATTAGAAAGAAGTCAATTATTTTGGCAGCTGAGTGCCACGTGCGAAGGACTTGGAGAAAAGTACTCTAGATCCTACTGGGGACAGGTAAAAAGTAGAGGAACCTGGGTGAAAAATAAAGCCTAAGAAAAAGAATGTTTTTCTTAGAGTTTTGGTTAGTGAGAAACTAACCTACCTGCCTTTTTATCCTTTAAGTGAGATATCTGGAACAAAGATTATGTTTCTTGCAAATTAATTTAATATGTGGGCTCAGAGATGGCTCAGGAATCTCTGCTTTGTGCAAATGAAAAGAAGTTTTGCATACAGAGCAGCAGAGAGGGCACATTCAGCAAGAGTGGTATCATTTAGCTTCTGCCTAGGAGACAGCTTCTGCAGCTAAACAATATTAAATATTTTAGTCATTCACTGCATCATTAAGGACCTAAAGGGCAAAGTTGTGTCAAACTGAGCATGCTGCTTTGTCTCAACTTCTCCTACATCCAAGGTTACAGCAGGACAGTTCAGTGGCATGTTCTCAAACACTGAGCCAACGCCAACTTTTTCTTAATGGGATTAAATTGTGCCTTGTTACTGTACAAAGACACATTTTAAGTATGCTTGGCCATTTATTTGATGTATGATTCTCTCTGGCTGAATTATTATCCTGGATTTGTGAATAGTGAAGTATTTCTTTACTTGCTGCAATTCTCCTAAAATTTATCTAGTTACTGACAGAGATATTAACAGAATGAAGAAGCAAGAGGGTTATTTAAAGGGTTTTCCCTTCAGTTACTAGCTCTAGCAATAATTGAATAAATACTAGAAGCACAACATCTTGATGTACATACAATTAAAAAAATGATAATAAATTGCATTGATAAACAACTGTCTGGAGGGACTATCCTGAGATGACAGCCTGCCTTGCAGAAGCAGGAGGGGTTACAGATGGCAGCAGTGCTAACCACAGCTAAAACAAGGCACAGGCTGGTCAGGGACAGGGCTCAGAGGCTGCCATGGGAAGGGGACTGCTGCCAAACTAGGCCTGTGGCATCTTCCTGCCACAGGCATTAGAGCAGCAGGGATCATCACTCCAACCCAAGTCATCCCAGGGCTGTGACACTGGCAGCAGTGTCAAACAGCAGATGAACTGTGCTGAAAATGCTCCTGGTGGCTGCAAATCCCAGAGTAAATTGTGACTGAAAGGCAGTTTTCCCTCCCTTTGATGCTGGCCAGATCAGCATGCTCAGGTTTACCAGGGTCCCTTCCTCCCAGCTTCTCTGTCTCCCACCACAGCAGCAGCTCAGGCTCCCACAGAGGCTGCTGTCCCTTGCACTGCTGAATCATAGAATCATAGATATTAGGGGTTGGAAGGGACCTAGAAGATCATCTAGTCCAACCCCCCTGCCTGAGCAGACAGGAGAGCCCAGGGACCCTGTCTGACACCTTCTACAAGCACAGCAGAAACCTACACTGTTCCCAACACTGTTCCCTAGGTCTCCTATGAAACAGTTTGTTGACTGCTGCTTTTGAACTCCTGGAGCAGCAGTTTGCAGACAGGAGGGGGACTGTTCCCTGCTGCATCACCCCAGTGGTGAGGACCAGCACCTGCTCTGGGCAAATAGCCAGCCTGATGCTGTGGGTGTAGTGGGAACCACAGGCACACTAAGCAAATCATGGGAATGCTGCCTGTTGCAGAGGTAGGAGGACATTAGAAAGCTGTAATTAGATTAGTAATTAGATTAGTAATTAATTAGATTAATTAATTTCATTTTTATTTTATTTATTTATTTAAATTATTTCAATTTATTAATTAATTAGTAATTAATTAGATTAGATTAGATTGTAATTAGATTAGTGTTATGTGTAGGTGTCATCTCCAGATGGCTCCTAACAGGTCCCCAGCCAGGAGTGCTGAAGACCCAGCACAGGTAGCAGGGAGCAGCAGCAGGCTGAAGCCTTACAATAGCCACAGGCTGTATCAAGGCGGAGACAAGACCTTCCTGTGGAGTTTTTACCCATCAGAAAATGTGTTTTACAGTTCTTTGTGAGAACTCAACAGTGTTGACCATGAGCAAAGCACGATGAAGACCGTGCAATGCCCTGTCCCTGCAATGGTTCAGCAGTTGGAATCTGTCACTTGCTTTAACATTGATTTATTAGAGACTTGCTGCTGATTTTATTTCACAGATAATTCCACTGCTTTGAAACCATACCAAAGGACTCTAAAGTACAACGCACAGAGGTGGAAACATTAGGAGGACTGAAAAGAGGCAAAGGGGCAGAACATTCATCTATTTGATTTTGATACCAGACCCAAACAGGACAGGCTGGGGGGGGATCTGCTGAAGAGAGCCCCATGGAGAAGGAGCTGGGAGTCCTGGTGACACCAAGCTCTCCATGGGACAGCAATGGGCCCTGGGGGCCAGGGAGCCAATGGGCTCCTGGGGGGCATCAGGAAGAGAGTGTCCAGCAGATCCAGGGAGGTTCTGCTCCCCCTCTGCTCTGCCCTGCTGAGACCTCCCCTG
>JANHGL010017899.1:0-30705 GCA_024611195.1 Ceyx melanurus | reverse complement strand
ACTAAAATGCAGCATCCACATTGTCTGCAAATAACGAATGAGGCAGCCAAAGAGTGTTGAGAGATCGCTTTCAGCTAAATTTGATCACAATACGGGATAAATTAAGCCATGGGATGAATACGTTTGAAATGAAGATTAAAAGAACACACTGTACAAAGTCAGGAAAGTAGGTTTAGCCAAAATCTGACAATGTACACAAACAGATGAAAATAAAGTTCCTTTCACTGAGCAAATAATGAGTTTGGGATCAGCCTCTCACCAAGTTCCTATGGAAACAACTATTTCTTTCTTTTTAATTTAAAAATAAAGTTGAGGGGATGTCTGGAAAATGAATGCTGCTCAAAAGGTCTAAAAGTAGAGGGAGGTGCTCAACACCAGTAATACCTGGTAATAAAAATAACCTCAGGCCAGGGGAAGCCCAGGGAGGGTGTGCAGGAAGGCAGAGAAGGCTGCTGATCCCTCATCCCCACCACCACCCACAAGCCTTGTGCAAGGCCATTTAGCACTGACCGCAGCACTGTGAGTTGTTTATGCCTAGCATGGCTCCATCTCACTGTCAGGCCAGGGCACTGGGCTCTTCTGGAAGCTGGGAGAAGGGTAAGGAGGGTGACATTTAGATTTGCCACAGGAGCATGGAACTGGAGACAGAGATGAGAAATGGATACTCATTCCACATCTGCTCCTGGTTTCTGAAAGCTCCAGATTATTGGGGGTCCCTAAAACAAAGCCACAAGCAGCAGAGCTGCCTTGGCTTAAGGATAAGTGGAAACAAAGGTGGTAAGGCAAAACAGAGCTATGGCCCTGCCCTGGGGAAACTGAGGCAGCAGAGAAACCTGACCAGTCTGCCAGAGGGCAGACACTGGCAGCCCAGCTGGGCATCCAGCTCTTACCCACG
Organism: Ceyx melanurus; assembly: GCA_024611195.1. Taxonomy (NCBI): domain Eukaryota; kingdom Metazoa; phylum Chordata; class Aves; order Coraciiformes; family Alcedinidae; genus Ceyx; species Ceyx melanurus. The sequence continues at coordinate 29,810 of JANHGL010017899.1, read as the reverse complement.
GACAAGGTTTTCACCACCTTTCACTGGTGGTGCCAGGTACTCATCTCCAAGGGTCCCTGAAGTGGTGGTGTGCTGAAGAACTTACTCCCTCACTGGGAAGCAGGACAGACAGGCAGGTCTCTGCTCCTGGGTAAGCAGCAACCCTTTGGGGATGGGTTCAGCCCCTCTGCTCATAGGAACAGGAGAGGAAATTCACAGAATAACAGAATGGTAGGGTTTGGAAGGACCTTGAAAGATCATCAAGTCCAATACTCCTGCCAGAGCAGGATTACCCAGGGCAGGCCACACAGGAACAGATCCAGGTGGTATTTTAATGTCTCCATAGAGGGAGACTCCACAACCTCTCTGGGCAGCCCGTTCTCCATGAGACAGCAATGAGTTTTCTGAAGGGTGGGTGTCAAATGGAAGGGGCCAATCTCTTTTCCATGCTGCCCAGTAACAGGTCAAGAAAAAATGCATGCAAGCTAGAACATAGCAAGTTCTACCTCAACAGAAGAAACTATTTCACAGTAAGGGTGAGAGAGCCTGGAACAGGCTGACCAGAGAGGCTGTGGAATATCCTCTGGATACTTTTCAAACCTACCTGGATCTGTTCTTGTGTGGCCTGTCCTGGGTAACTCTACTCTGTCAGGGGGGTTGGACTCGATCTCCAAAGGTCACTTCCAACTCCTACCATTCTGTGATTCTATGATCCCTGTTTTCTCTCTCACCCAGTGAACCAAATTGCTAGCCTGGGATTCAGTCAGACCTACCTGTGCCCAATACCCGGTTACCCCAAGTGACCTCCTCCAAGCCTCCTGGAGACAACACTCCCATCACATCAGTGCCATTGAGAGAGGAACAGTTTTGCTGAAGAATCGTGGAAGGATGGGTCACAAAAAGCAGAAGAAGGTCTTGGTTGGGTAAATGACCAGTTCAGAGCAACATTCAGTTACCAGTAATTCAAATTCCCAGAAGTGTGGGCAGCTCGGGTGGGCGAGTAAGTCTGCCTTGTCCTGCCCTCTGAGGGCAGGTGGCAGCAGTAGGCTCTGGCAGCAGGGCAGGTCCAACAACAGGTCATGTCACATCCTGAATTCATACTGGTGTAGTTTCAGTGTATTTCTTCCCAGTTGCCTAGTCTGGAACAGACTTCTTCCTGATCTTTCTCAAGATGCAGAGGTTTAAAAAGCCTGACCCAGCCCTACTAAAAGCCCCATGAAATTTTCATGTTGTTAGTCTGCTGGGACAGGTTTAATGATGTTTAATAAAGGCTGATCATGCCTGAACTTCACAGCAGAGTGCTTTTGCAGACTCCCCGGTGGAGGAAGTGTGGAAGAGCTCATTCCCACTGTGTCTTCTTCACTTGACTTGTCAGCATGAAGAACAAGTGATTATGAGCCACGTGGCACTTGTGCTTATGAGACAGCAGAGAAAACATCATGTAGTTGAGGATATTTTGTGCAAATGAGTCAGCCTGGTCAAAATATACTTTCTAGGTATTAAAATCAAATACCATTGGGTTCTATTCTGAACCAAGATAGTCTGGGTTAGAAAGTTCAACCAACAAAATGTTCTTACTGTCACTCAGAGAAGATGCCTGGAGGTGGCTGGTCCAAGCATATGTGGGCAAAGCCAATGTAACTGGACTGGAAACAAGTGAGTGTGATCTTTCAACAGCCTCTGTCAGTGAATGTCCAAAAGACTAAACAATTGCACGTCCCTTACAGGTTTGTTCAGTTGCCTCGGGACTGCCTGAGTAGAGCTTCCAGCACAGTGGTGGCAAGATCCCAGTCTGAACCTTGCCCCGAGTTCTATGCTGTAAGCCCACCTAGCCCAGTCTGGAGCCAAAGGCAATTTGAGAAGGCCTTAAGCCTTTAAGAGACCCAGCTCACATCAACTCTGAGATTATCAACAACCAGACTATCCCTATGTAATGCTCCAAAAGTTGTTCCTAGCATACCCATAATGTTTCTGGAGACTGCCCCAAAACATTAGTCTGAAGGTCTAGACTGCTTTTTTGATTTCTGTGTGATTCTGTGATTCTGTGGAAGATCAATATAGGAACAAAGGAGATAAGCCTTTCTGGCCACTAAAGTGTAAGATCCGATAGCCACCAGTTTGAGATCTGAGAGCCAAATGGGACCACGGCTTCACTTGCCAGTACCCATCAGGATGCAAATGCAGCTGGCTTCGTGCACTGACAGGGGAGAGAATAGACTCACTGTCAATCATGAGCATGTTTTTTAGTGGGCTTATCTCCTTAGAGGAAAGGTGGAAGGATGTCTGGATGTCTGTTTCACCTCAGCATAATACAGTAAGTGAATAAACAAAATATCCTAATGGAGTTAGAAATTGTTATTCCAGAGTTCTTGGCTTTGAAAGATATAAATAGTAAATGCCTCTGGGCCACGGGACCAAAAAGCATCCTAGAAAGGCACAAGGCACAGAACCAGCCAGACACCCCTTTGTCAAGGGCACTCAGCCTTTTTCATTATGTCCCAGATAGATTCTTCTCAAAGGGCATACATCCCAGTCTCAGACATAGGAGATCCCTACTGGAGAATGATCTACCAGTGCTTATCTTGTACCACTCAGACACCCAGGTTCATGAGAGGGACATACACACTGGGTGTGGAGAGCCAGTGCTTTTGTTACAGCAAATCTGACTCTCAGGTGAAGGAATAACCCTGCCCATGGGCATGCACTGCCATCGGCACACACAGGTCACTCCAGCAGCAGCAGCAGGGCTGGAGCCCACCTCCCCCATTCCCCATGCTGTGAGATGTGCAGTCACCCCACTAGGGTCTGCTGCATGGGCAACTCCATCTCTCAGAAATCAGATCGGAAACAATCTTATCTCAGAGTGCAAAACCATCATCTGCTGTGCCATTGTAACAAGAACAGCTCCTTGACTCTAGGGCATCAAGTTCAGACCTGAGGCAGTATCAGCACATCTCTAGCATAGCACCCATATGTGTGACTGTGGACTGACATGGCTCTTGAGGACCTTCGAATCCTCTCCTGGGGCAGGAGCCAGCAGCATCAGTCCAGGTCTTGCACTTCTATTCAGAAATCTGAAAAGGAGGCCTTCAGACACTATTCAAGACCACTGGGAGCTACAGGTCCATCCTGTCCTACATCCAGAGGCACAGCACCATCTGATTATTTTGGGTTGACCACCTGCCTCCTCTCTTCATTGACAGCATCTCTTTGCCAAGAGACTGCAATGGAAGGGCTGTAGGTAGAGGACACCTGGCCAACACTTCAGAAAAATGTGCTTGGTGTCTGCCCAGTGCTGCCCTTGTCCTCCTGTCCCTCCAATTCTGGCTCAGCCCCACCTGCACACTGCAGCATCCATGAGAACAGGATGGTCCAGGCAGCTTATCCTCTCCTGGAGCACCAGAAACTCCAGCCAGAGAGCTAGATCCTGGCAACACAAAGCAACACAAAGAAACAGAACAGTCATCAGCAGCTTGGACAGCCCTGGGCACTGCACAGACACAGTGCTGGCCAGGACATCAGGATTCTCTTTCTCCCTTAACTCAAAGCACTATGGGAGTGCTGGCATCCACCTGGAAAGCCATCAGGGACAGGCACGAGGAAACTTCTCATTAAAAAGGGCTGCTGATGATCAGCATTTGCTTCTGGGAGGCTTAGACCCCTGATTCCCTTTGAAATAACAAGCCCATTTATATTCAGTATTTTTACACTTGGAAGGAGGGCAGAGGATTTTCAGGCTTGGACCGCTCCCAAGGAAGTTCATTTGTACATGTTGCCTTGGTTCAGTTGGGCTGGAGTGTGACAGCCTGGACCACAGAGGTCTTAGGTGATCAGAAGACAATTTCTATCAGCAATGAAAAGAGCAGAAAGGTGGAATGAAATGGTCTCAGGCCATCCTGATACATGTGACCCCTTCCAGACAGCATCCTTGTGTCCCACTCTAGCACCTTACAAGAACATTCAAGCACACCCACCTGACTCTGGCCTGCAAAGAATCAACCCTACAAACACTCACTGGCTGCTGGCATGTCTGTTCCCCCACCAAATACCACCACAGAGGAATAAAGCTGTCAGCAGCACTTGCAGTGCCAGGAGGAGCAAGCAAGCCTGACAATGAGTGAGAAGAACATTTCCTGCTCATATGAAAAAGACCTTCCACTTGCAGTGGTTTTCACTGGGCCAGAAGTGACTGCAAACCCAACCACCCCCATTGCTCTGGACATACCCAGGCAGGATTAAGCTTATCTCCTGCAAGGTGAGCAGCAGGACTTCAGTGGGCCATGAAGGGATAGTTGTGGTGTGACCAAAGGGGGGGTGTAGGAGGCACAATGCAAAGGAGACAGCTCCAGAGCTCCGGTGGTATGGGTAGGTGCCAGCTCCAGCCCTCTGGCCACCAGCCTTGCACTAACCTGCCAGAGTGCTGGGGTGGCACTAGAGCAGGACACCAACCTCCACCCTCACTGCTGCCCGGCCCGGCCTGGCCATGGGGCACACGTGTCATGGCTGTCGCTGTGCCCATGGGGTGGCTCTGGGCACCCGCAGGCAGTGCCTCTGCCAAGCTGCTGTCACCGGGTGCCGTGGCACAGCCGCCTGGGGCTGCGACTGCTGCGTGGGGAGGGAAGGGTGACCTTGTCCTATATTTTAAAGGCCACTTTTCATCTACAAAAAGCAACCAAATGAGGGCAGCAGCAGGGAGGAGGAGAGCTGAGCAATGCAGTGCAGCCGCCAGGCAGAGGCAAAGCCTCAGCATTCAGCAGTGCTCTCTCCCCTCCCTGGCACAGTGGGTGGCTGGGGAGGGGGGGTCCCCTGCTGACCCCATCCCTGGTCCCTCTCCTGTCCTGCCCTGCTCTGTGACACTGAGGCACATGTGGGGAACAGAAGCTGTGTGGTGCCCAGAGAAGGGGAGCTGGGCTATGCCCAAAGGGGCAGAGCACCTTGGGATGTTTGGGCACACTCACGGCTCAGAGTCAGTGTCCGAGTTGCTTCAGCCCTCTGAGCACCCCCCTCCTAGGCTGTCAGCAGCTCGGTCCTATGCCAGTCTGCCAGCTCTGCATTGTGTCTCTGGCACCCGGGAAGTTTCAAACACCATCAGAAACATGAACTAACACCTCAGCACATCCCGTACACACCTTGCATGTGGCAGGTTTTATTTTCTCAATGAAAGGTAAGAATTTACAGTGAGATCATGTTGTGGTTTAAGGGGGGGGAAAGAGGTGGTAACCCCAGGACCATGAGAGGTCAGAGGCCATCTGTAATTCCCTCTCCTTCCAAAAAACAAGGAGACAGCAAGGTCGGGGGGCGGGCAGGCTCTTTCTTTCCCCAGCTCTGCTGCTGGGACAGCACCTCAGCAGGGCTGGCCCTGACTTCACATGTGCCACACGACCCAAGAGAGAGTTAGGGATGGAGTTCTGTGTCCTTCTGCCCTTAATATTCCTTTTTCTGTTTTTCTCCCATTATCCACTAAATTTGTTATCGTCTTAACTTCCAATCTTGGGTGAGGCATTTGTCTTTTTCCTTACTCCCCTTTTTATCCGCCCCTGGAAGAGAGGCTAATCCTGCTCTATTTTTCATGTGGGCTTGTCCTGTGCCTTAAACAGAGACAGATCACCAAGCTGGACCATCACAGTCTAAATGTGTCCCCCACACTGGTTTAAAACATCAGGAGGTAAGTGGAGGAAGTGAAATGCATGGTCAGCTTTGCCAGGGAAACACAAACCTGCCTGCAACACACAGAGACCTTCCCACTCACTTCCCGAGGGTCCTTTTGGGACATGTCCTCTCCATGAGCAGTGTGAGCCCTGGGAAAGGGGTTGGACTCTGGCTGTGGATGTACAGGGCCTCGAGAGGAGGCACCTCAGCTGTCCCACCTGTTATGGGGATAGAGAAGGAGAGCTCCTCTGGGCATCTGGTGGGGCTCAGCCTTGAGCTGCAGCTGTGTCATTTCACTCCAGGCCCTGGAAAGCACTTCAAACATATTCTTAAGAATTTTGCTGCTTCGGATCTTTAATGACAGTGCATCACTAGGTTGGTAGGAGCCGAGAGCTTCCCTCCTCACTGGCTACCAAGTGCTAGCAGAAGAAAGGAAGGCTGCATTATGGGTTGATGCTCTCCCTTCAGTCTCCCATTTTCTGGGAGGAAAGACGACTCAAGTGCAGCTATTAAATAAGGCTGCAGAGCCTGCACTCCCACCCCCAAACCGGCAGGCTTGCTCAGGTTTAATCAACTCAAGAGTTTCTAGAAAAAAAGACCAAGATGTCTGCAGAGAGGAAAGGACAGGGGAGGGCAGAGCTGAGGGGTCATCGCTGCTTCACCTTTAATCCCTCTGAGCGAGGCAAAGCGTTGCTCTGCACACAAGGACCAGATAACGCTGAGCCCCTGCCCTGCCTCCCGACCAGCTTCTGTGCAGGCAGGGAAATAATCTTAGAGGAGGCATATGACCACCAGCCTGGGCTGGGCTCCCGCCTTTTTGTTGTGAGGGCAGGATGGAAAGAAGCTGGTGCCTTATCAATCCCTCCCATCCATCTCTTTCCACACTGCCAACCTCTGCTAAATCTGATGGTGCCACAAGTTGAGGTGTCTTCTCCCATGCTGTTGGGAGCCAGAACTGGGGGAATGTTTGCGAAACACCAGGGTGTTGCTCAGCAGGCAGAGGCAGGAAGGTCAGCCCATCAGACTGTGGCTATTCAATGAATCATACTCCCTGGGGATGCTCTCAGAGAAGTTCTCAGGTGCTTTTGCCTCCAGAAGTGGCCACAATTTGAAGCAATTTCCAAGAAGTATTGTCCCCTTGGTGGTACAGCCACTGGCTCTGGGGCCTGGGCTCCACTTCTCTGGAACCAGTTCCTTGGGGATGGACTTGGGGCAGCAACTTGTTAAGGTCTGGCTGGAGGTCATGGGAATGAAGGTTCATTATGGGAGACACCAGCCTACTCTTAGTGCCACAGCACTGACTCGTACACTGTACTGTGCCAGCTAAGACAATCTGAACAGTAACTATAAAGTAATACACAGCAACTATATAGCAGCAGGGTGGAAAAGAGGTATCAGGATAAGCTGGGCCCAAGACGGAGAAAAAAAAAAAAAAAAAAGACAAACAAAAAAACCAGTCACAAAGCCACTTAGGTGCACATCTACTGCAAATCTACCCTGTGTGTCTGGAAGGAAAGGTAGGGCAAGGAGTTCTGAAGCTGTGCTGAACTTCAGAGGTACAGGACAAGCTCCTGTCCAGCCCTGGAACCCAGTGAGGAGCTGTTAAAAGCTGCTTCTCATCTCCTGCCCCGTGCTGAGTGAGGAGCTGGGAAGCTGAGAAAGCATGAGACGGAAGCAAGAAGAAAACCCCACTGCTGGTGGTGGCAAATTGAGCCCTCCCCACAGCTGCAGGAGCAGTTTTGTTGCTGGCTGTTTTTACAAGGGGTTAGGCAAGGTTGGTCATTAATATTAATGTCTTGGTAAATTATGCATATTATGCATGAAGCGTCCCCCAGTGATGCATTCTGCGTTGTTAGCCAGCCTCCCTCGAGCAGTAGGAGCCTGCTCACAGACTCAGAGGCTGCACATCCAAATATTTTATCCTATTAAGAAAACAAAACTCAAAGCAAAACCGGAAAGAGCCTGGCATGGAGCTGGACCCTTTCCCACCAACAGACAGCAGCCTTCAGGCAAGAGGGGACAACAACCAATACTGTCACCTTCCTGCATGTGTCGCTTCCTGCACACGCTGCAGAGTAGCCAAATGTAGCACTCATCTACCAGGTTGAGGGTGAAGGGCCACCTTCTGACCACCCATCCCCTAACCAGGATGGATGGACCCTGTCCTGGTTTGAGTAAGAACAGAACTAATTATCTTCAGTGATTTTACTTTTCAGCTCAGTTCTGCTAACTGCACTGTCTGAAGTTATCAGCCTGTTCTCACAGGCAGTGGCTGCCGCTGGCAGTGATAACACCCCATGTCTAGAGTTACTACCAAGGGCTGGAGTGCAGACAAAGGCCACTGCTGGGGCTTGTGTACCACACTGGGAGGTGCAGAAAGTTAAAGGTGGCACCTGCAGGGAGGAGCAGCCAGGAGAGGTGACCACAAACTGACCAGTGAGTTATTCCATATTGGTATCAAGCTGAAGGATCAAGGGGGTCTGTGGTTCCTCTCCCCTCTTTCTTACCCCCCTCCGCACTTTTCCAGCTTTGCTCAGCTCGGCTCCTCTGCTGCTTCCTTCCTCACAGCACCTTAGGAGGACTTGCCTCTGCCTGTTCTGCCTTTGCCCCTGATCTGTGTGTTCCTGAATCCAGCACCAGAATCCATCCAGCTCCTGAGCACAGCTCCCATTTCCTGCTGAGCCCAGTCTGAGACTGACAGTGCCTGCTCCACAGTATCAGTGGTGACGGTGACCTAACTGCCACTGGGGGGGTTTGGGTTCCATACTGGTTTTGTACATATTTATATATATTCCATTACTACTATTAAAAATTATCAATAATATTATTTTCATTAAAGCTGTTCTAGTTTCCTTCTCTAATTACTGAGTCTCCCTTATTCCCTTTCCCACTATGGGGAGGGAAGGTGGTTAGCAGAGAACAGATGTTACAGGTCTAAGGGGCTGCCTTGACCCTAACCTGTGACAGACCTGTAGCCCTAAGCTAGAGGCAACAATCCATTGCAGCTCAGATCTAGTCTTCCTTATCTCCTTCTGACACTTCTTGCTCTAGTTCTTTTCTCATGAGATGTTTGGCTCCTTGAATTCTGCGCCTGTCTCTAGCTACCGCTTGTATGAGCCCAAATTGTATCATCATCTTATCAAGCTATTAACTTGATTTCCTGGTACACTGTGTCCTCATCAGGAGGCAGAGGCAGCTCCTTGCAGCTCAGCGCTTCATTTGGTACAAGCCAGACAAATTGTGTTGCAATAAGCAAAGAAACTCTTATCTGCCACCTGCCATGTGCTCTCCAACACCCAGAACAGCACCATGCGCACGTGCAGATGGGTGTCAGGACTGGTTACTTTGAGCCTTCACTCCCAAGCCACAAACACAGCTTTACTGTGGCCAGCAGCTCTGGGTGAGATGCTGTGTGCTGCTCCTCTGCTACATGTCCCACACACCACTGCAAAGCCTCATCCTGAGCTACCAGGGCTGTGCTGCTGTGCTTGCTGAGCAGCTGGGAGCAGCAATGGGACCTCTGCTCCTTGCCATTTCCATCATCACTGTGATTGTGTCCTTCAGGCATCCCCTGTGAGGGACCAATACCAGAACATGCTACATGGAGAGCAAAACACCACTGGGGCACCACAGTGGTTATCCCACCACATGTGGTCCAGGAGACCACATCAGGGCCCCAGAGCTCCCTCCTTGCTTGACCTGCAATGAGGATGGAGGCATAGACTAAAAGGACTTCACAGTTGAGAAGGAAGGAGCAGCCATTCATGGGCTTTGTCAGTGCTGAGGGGGGAGGGACTGCACCAAGAGCCACAGTTTGTCCTTCACCACTTAACCCCAAATCCCCAAGTCAGCACCAAGTGTCATACCTCAAGCACAAGCCCTTTAGCCAAGAATCAGTCTCCAACATCAGCACCATGTCCCAGGCATCTGTGGCAAAGGATACAGAGAGATGATAAAGAAGCAGAAGATGCAAAAAAGAAAGGCCAGACACACATTTGCTCAATTCTCTCTCAAATACCTTTTCATAGTTCTGTTTTTCACAATACCCTGAGAAAAACTGCTTCACAAGCAAATTCTGTGCTGAGTGGAAGGATGCTTTCAAGGTCATCAGGCACTTCCCAGCAGCTCTATGAAAGCTGTCACAGGTCCCATCTCTCCTCCACACCCCTGGTTTCTCAGAGGGTACCTGAGACACAGGCACACCCTCCCCAAACATCATCCCATCACCAATCACAGCCCCACCACAACCCTGCCGCTGCAGAGCAGGTGCATGGACACTTGACACCCATTGGGTCCCTTGGGATCCAAGGACATGCTGGCTGAGTAGGAGACAGACTGATAGCAGGGTGTGAGGTGGAAGCACTGTCAGAGCAATGTGAGTTGCATGCTCCTGGGAGACTACAGTCACCCAGAGCTCCATGGAGGTGTCCCAGCACAAGGACAAGAGAGGGAGAGATCCCTGATCCCGCCCCATGGTGGGAGTGTTGGGAGCATTGCCAGGAGCAGGCTCAGACAGTCACTGGAGAGGAAGGGATGAGTCAGTGCATGAAGGCCACTTGTGCGTGGTGTGGGTGGAGCAGAGCAGCAATTTCTTCCTCGGGAGATTATATTCTTTGAGGAAGCCCTTTTTGTTTATTTCTTCTTCTGGAGCACAGCAATTAGCTGCTCCTCAACTCCTCCGCATCTGGGGCTGCAACTCGTGGGAAGGGCCACACACCATTCCTCCTGCTGTGTCAGGCAAGTGGGCACAGATGGCAGCACAACACGCAGCCAGGACCTCCTCCCTGGACCAATGTGACACGGAGGGGCCAGGGCTCACCGCCCAGCCTCACCCCTTGGCCACAGGCTACTCCTAGCTCCTTCCCCAGTTCCATCAGAGTCCCCAGTGCACACGGGTGCCTCTCACCCTGCCTGTGCCGCTTACCAAGCACCACACGGGCTGGGGCAGACACCCAGGTACCAATGTTGCCCCAGTAGACGGTTGCAGCTGTGGCTGTGGGTACAGTGGTGGAGAAGCAGGAGAAGCCAAGATATTTGAAGAAGCCTTGGGTCTTCTCCTGGCTCTGTCGTGCTCTCATGGCGTGAGTGGAGGTCACACCACCTTTTCCCCAGGTGAAATCCAAGTGTAACTGCCTGCTACAGACCAACAGCACTTTTACTACCTGGAGCAATTCAAAACACTTTCCAGGGGCAGCTGTGAATTCCATCCACCCAACAGGGGCCACTGGAGCTGGTGCCAGCTCATTGGATCTACCTGTGGCCTGTAAAGGGGAACAGCCTGCACCAGGCTCTGCAAGATTCCAGTCCTACCCAAGCAGATGTGGCCACCATCTCCTTCCAGCTATTCCAGGGCTCAGTGTGCTGGATGCTGTCTTGCCTGGTACCAGAATTTGGGGACAGGTAAACAAATGAAGATGTTGTGAAGACTTGCTGAACAGGCTCTCAGGAGTGGCATGTTTCACCAGCTGTGCTGTCCTTTAGGAAAGGGACCAAGCTGAGGACAACATCCATCTCATGCTGTGCCTTACAATGCACTAAAATGTTAGAGCTGGCTTTTGTCTGCATCACAACACAGAGTGCAGCTCTCCTCCAGGAAGCATCTTCAGGCCCCATCTCTGCTGCAAGAGAGCAGAAAATCTGACAGATGTTGCCTAGGCAGGACCAGAAGGAAAGCAGAACCATTCCAGGCAAGGTGACCTCAAGGAAAGCTCCTCTTGTTTTCCACATGATCTCTCCTTGCTTGGAATGTCACAGGGAGAAGGATTATTTCCTGAAGCCTTCACAGCACATCAGCTGCCCTGGAAGCTGGTGGCAGAGCACTGCCCAGGGGTGCTTCACTACCCAGCAGACGGGTGATTCAACTGACAGCAGAGCATGGATGGCCCTGTATGCTAATGGGAGGTGCTCAATGCATGGAGGACTGCACAGCCTCAGGGCCAGCACAGCCCTAGCCGGCTAGGATGATACCGCTTTGGCATCCACCTCTAGAGCAGCATATGGTGGAGATCAGGGCAGTGCTGTGCTGCCCGGTGCTGCCCCTTGGGCAGGTTGCTCCTTCCACGTTACCCTCCGGTCAGGCAGCTCAGGAGCATGATGAGCTGCACAGGCTGGAAGCAAGATGTTCCTGGAACTCTGCTCAAAGCTCCGGTCAGCAGCAGAGATTCCCAGCCACCCCTCATTCTGCTGTCCTTCAGGGTGTATCCTGCTACTCAAACTGATCTTCCCACAAGCACATTTCTATCCCATGTTGATCAGTGACTGCAAGATGCTGGTTGGATCACTCACTGTGGAACTTCCCATAGGTGCTCTCACATCTCCATCCCTCCTGTGATCTTTTTCTGGGTCTGGCCCTTGCTAAGGTCCCCCAGAGAATCCTGCTGCCAGGGTCTTGCCAGAGGCATGGGTGTCAACCCTGCCAGAAGCCCCAGCTCCAGGCTGGTGCCCACTGAGGAACGTGCAGCCCTCTGCCTGCTCTTCCTCCAGCGAGCAGGTCAGCAGTGCCCTGCACAGCCAAACTCATAGTCCTGCTTTGAGCTCTTAACTGCTTGGACCCCTGGTCCAGTACATCACAGGAAGGAAGAGCTGGAGCAGGGGTGGGAAGCAGATGTCACCTTCCTCTGTCCCATCTCCCCAGCCCTCCAGCTCTATCAGATTTTGCAGTCCTTCCTCATGATACAGACACAACCTGTTTCACTTTCCCCAAATCTCACAGAAAGCTCTCCATCCTACCTGCAGTACCTCTCATCTTATTCATGTCTCCGCCCAAATTGCATTCCTAGTATCTTCCACTGAAAAACAAGCAAATATTCACCTGTCCATCTCCTAACACCCACTAGTGACTCATACCCAATGACACAGGTCACCATCCACAAGAGAAGGTCTTTAGAGCAAGCCACTGCTCTCCTCCCTGAATCTGCTGGGGTTCAACCAACACAATGTTCTCATGGAGATCCTGCTGTGTGTTTTCATGGACCCAGAAAGGCTGCTGGTGACACACAGGGACTCCAAAGCTGGGAGTGGAAAATTTTCTGCACCTTCTTATCTCAGCCAGTGGCCCCTCCAGTCCTCAGCTGCATGCACATCACCAGCAGCCTGCTTGACATCTCCACACATTTCTTCACACCTCCAATGAGCCATGTCTTCCCAGCTCTAATAAGTGCCCTCATCACTGACAGAGCAGCTCAGGCACAGCCTCCCTTCCTGCCTTTGACTCTGCTGGTTCTTCAGGACACAGAGCGTTTCCACTATATGTGGTGCCATTGTAGAAGCAGCCCCACTATTCTGGGCACTTTTCTTACACATCTGATGTCCCGTGAGACAGTACAGGATCCTGTTGAGTCCTGCATTCTAGGCCTGGACAGCCAAAACATCAAGCAAGTGCGAGCTCCCAGACAGAGGAAGGGCTGCCCTGCTGCCAGTGCAGCAGCCAGTGGTGAAGGGCAAGTGCCTTGGGCACTGATCCACCCTCTCATCCCCATTCCCTCAAGGAAGAAACCAGGCCAGGGAGGCAGGATAGGCAGGCAGAGCTCTCCTCTGCTGCATTTTCCATCAACTCAAAGTGGAATCAGGAGAGGCCAAGATAAGTAGCAAGTAGAAAATCATGAGGAGAAACAACCTGGAAAACCCAGGCACAGACTGCTGGAGAAGTCATGAGGGAGCAACTGAGCAGGAGATCCTGTTCCTCAGCTCTTCCCTCACCTCCCCTTACTGCAGAACAAGCACAGATGCTGCTGGCCTAATTTCATAGACACAATCCTTTGACATGGGCACCACAGTCAAGGCTGTACAGGTCTTGTCCCAGCATACAGTTTGGATGCAGCAACCCACTGCTTACATGCCTTACAGTGGCACTTGTGATTACTAAAACACACTCAAGTCATCCCAGACCTCAGTCTTACATGCTCCTTACTCCATGGAGCACTTTACACCTGCTTTGCACCAGAGCACACTCAGGAGGTCCATTGTGCAGTGAGAGGATAGAGGGCTGGCTGCAGAACCAGAGCCCCTTCCTGGGCATGCCTCTGGTTAGAGGAAAAACAACACAGGCTTGAGCCTTCTTTTCACCCACTGCCTCACAAGAGGGAGAGAACAAGGTTTTGAGAGGGACTGGCAGTAACCAGAGCTGTTACCCACCCAGCTGCTTGGTAACTTCAGCTGCGTGAGGCAGACACTGGTAGCTCAGCTCCACATGCACCCACACCTGGCCACTTCCCCTACACAAGCTGCTCAGCCAGCTCTGAGGGATACTACCTGATGGCACTGGTAAAGCCAGCCAAAATATGTTTTTATTGAGTGAAGACCTGATAGGAACATGGGGAAAAAAAGATTGGTTTACTGCTGGTACAAGACAAAACCAGCTGTTTCCTTTCAGTACTAAAGCGTGAGAAAGACTGATGGAGTTAAGTCGTATTAGAATTGGACCAGGCTGCTGACACAATAAGAGAAGTTGTCTGGACTTTTGAAGTAGCAATAAATGTTTTGCCACTGAAGAAGCAAAAGAAGAGGGAGAAAAAATGTGAATCAAAGGTACCATTTTCTTTGGGAGTTTAAAAGCATCTTTGCAGGGAATGGCATATAATAAGGAAGGTGGAACATGATCTTGCTAATGCAGGAGAGCTCCTGACCTGACTGTTTCTGCTGAGCAAAAAAGAGAACGAGAGTCCCAGAAGGATCATTAGATCACACTGGTTATTGGTCTCGTTAAGAAAGTAAGTCCATTAAATGAACACACTTTGGCAGTGTGAAATTCCAGCAAGGATGGACTTGCTCAGCCCTCCCCAGCCAACTCCTGCTAATGAAATAGAGCCGTTAGAGGCCCCAAGTGGCCACATACCACAGCCGGGTGGTGTGTTTTACAGGTCCCTGCTGGATTGCACATGGAAGGAGTCTGCAAAGCTTGAAGCAACGATCAGCAGACTCTCAAGTGATGCTTTTTAAATCCTGAAGTGGTTGTTTGAAAAACAAAACAAAAATACCACCAGAAAAGAGGCTGTGCTTAGCACAAATGGAAAAATGGAGCCCAAGAGGCCACCCAGCATTTCTCCTGCTCAAGTTGTCTCCTCTCCACAGCTGCTGCGAGGTCTGCCAGCTCATCCCTGCTCCACCACCTCCCACCCAAATACCAGGAATTCACTCCAGCAAGGTCTACGGCTCTCGCAGGCGTGTGCACAGTGAAGACAGGCACGTTCCTGCGGCAGGAGCCAAGCTGTGTTCTGCACCACCACCCTGCTCTGGGCCTGCTGACCACAGGTCTCCCTGGAGGTGGCCACTGCCACCAGCAGAGCAGCTGACTCTAGCCTGGTTCATGGTCCTATTGGTTCACATGTGGGTTCAGGTCATCCGGCCTTTAATACGTTTGAGCACCTCACAGCAGTCTGAAGGGCACATTACACAGAGGAGGAACAATCGGCATTTAGTGTAACACTAATGTAGCTACATTAAATCCTCCAGCAAACCTGATTAAAAGAACAAATTACCTTCCTGTTACTGGGATCAGTTGACCTCTGCTTGGAGGGAACACCCATCCCAGAAACGCAGGCTACTGAAGAATGATGTGGCACCAAAGATTGTTTTGTTGCTATGTGGAGTAGGCACTACTGGGTGCTGGAGCAGCCAACCCCTTTCCAGACTAACGTGTGACTGCAGACCCTCAGCACACACATCAGCTTCCCAGATGGACATCCAGTACGGACTTGGGGTAGATCCCCAGTGTGCAGGGATGAGGCAGTGCTCCCAGGGAGCTGCTTCCCAGAGCTTCCAGGGACCTCAGAACCAGTGCCCCCAGGGACCAGGCAGTGCACCTAGGGACCCCAGAGGCAGAGCTCCCAGGGACAAAGCAGTGATCAGACTGTGTCCAAATGCCTGCAGTAGTCAGACCTGAACACTCCCTGCTGCTGAGCACTTTACACACAAGGCTGGACAAGGAAGAAAGTTGTTCATGGAGAACGCACACAGAATATGCAACATCCAGTGCCAAACCTGTGAAGATGGAGCCACCCAGAGGTCTTTCTCCTTCACTGAAAACTCCTTCTTTGCAAAGTAACAACTTTCTCGATCCAAACAGATCTTAACAGCAAAGTTTGGCTTGGAAGACAGGAAGCAGCCTGGGCTCCTGCCAGAGATGCTCTCCTCACATGAATCATCAGGGGAAAGGCAGAGCAAGCAGCACCTCCCTCCCAGAACACAAGTAAAGATATTTGCCCAGGGCTGGGGGGTAAGCTGTAAAAATTCTCATCATTAACAGGACTGCTCCTGGAATGTCATCCACAAGCTTCTGACCAGTAAGAAAAGTTATGAGCAACTGTGACAGTTAAGGGGAGGAGGTCCCCTTGATGCATATGTGGGTTCGGGTCACCCGCAGGTAACTTGGTGCCACTGCAACCTTCCAGCTACACGCCCGCAGTACCTGACACATGCTCCTAAAAAACAATTAACAGGAACCCCTCTGGTGGTGGTTTGGGTTTTTCTGATCAGTCTCGTATGGCATCTGTAAAACAGCTACTGAGCCGCCAGCTGCCTCGCGGAGGGGAAAACATTCCAGTGTTGTAGTTTCAGGGATTTGCAGTCTTGGAAACTTTTCCATACTTGAGCTAAGCATCCCATTTGATCCTACACAGGACAGCACTAACTGCCAGCCAGGCCACTGACAGCCACACGAGGGCTATGGGAGATGAGATGTTAACCCCTCCTCATGTCCTTCTGCCTTGCACTTCTTACACAATGGTAAGATCTGTTGAGGGCTGCCCTGGCTTCAGACCAAGCCACAAGCACAACCTTTTTGTTTCAAATCCACAGAGCCCCTCGTGCTGAGGTGGACACCGGAGCACAAGCTCAGCTTTGCTGGCACTGGGCAAGATGCAGACCTGGCACCTTACTGGCCAGGCTGAGGCTGCACAACCCATTTCTGCTGCACCTTGACAGCACAAAGCCCTCGGAGCAAGCTGGGACAGACTCACTGAAGCATGCAGGGCAGCAAGTTGGACCTAGAATCATAGAATCACTAAGGCTGGAAACAACCTTAAAGATCATCAAGTCCAAACACCTACTAAACCTCAAAACCACTAAACCATGTCCCCAAGTGCCACATACAGATTTTTTTAACACCTCCAGGGATGGTGACAGAACCCCCTCCCTGGGCAGCCTGTTCCAAGGCCTCACCACTCAGTGAAAACATTTTTCCTAATATCCAACCTAAACCTCCCCTGGCATAACTTAAGCCCATCCTATCACTGTTTACCTGGGAGAAGAGACCAACACCCACCTCCTTAGAACCTCCCTTCAGGTGGCTGTATTGAGCAATGAGGTCTCCTCTCATACTCCTCCAAACTAAACAACCCCAAGTCCCTCAGCTGCTCCTCATCAGACATTTTCTCCAGACCCCTCACCAGCTCCGTTGCCCTTCTCTGGACTCACTCCAGCACCATGATGGCTTTTTTATACTGAGGTGCCCAAACTGAGCAGAGATACACGCAAATCATGGGCTCCTATAATCTGTGTATATGGATTTTTCGTCCTATTGATCAACCTATTTGGAGTTTATTTCTGTTAAGGCTGCCGTGCAGCTCATTTACGGTCTCTTAATGAGGCCCTTGCAGTGTGCCTCGTGTGCATTAATTACAGGCTCCAGCACAGCCCATGCTTTATGGGGCATCTTCCCACCCACCAGCTCCACTCTGTGGTTTGAAAAACTCTTGGCTTCGTGGGACAGGCTCCTACCCTCCCATATCCCAGCCTGGTATGCCCAGCAGGTGGCAGCCCCCCTTGCCCTCAGCACAACAGGAGGTGCACAGGGGGAGCAGAACCAGCAGTGTGACATTGCTGACCACATTGGGAAGGAATGACCAATTCCACACATCCCTTTTATAGTAACAGGGCTGCAGAACAAGCTGCTAAGACGCTGTCGTGGCTCCATTCGACAATGAACAGCAGTTATCAGAGAAGATTATTTCCTTTTTCAGAGAAAGGAATCAAGATGTTCCATTTCATCTTTTTCCATACTCCAGGAGCTCAGTGCCAGCCACTCCATCTGCAGCAGCTGGCAGGGCCCATGTCCAGCTGTCAAAGCAGTACTAGAAATAAATGTTACTCCAAACAAAGGTGGCGTATGTCAGAGACCCTGGAAAATCTCTCACTGCTGTTAGCTGTTAGAGGCAGAAATGCAAAATGGCTATCTACCATTTGCCATTTCTGGATTAGTAAAATAAAGGTACAATGCTCAGGAGGCACGTTCCTCATTTCTGAATGTGCATGGTTGATAAAACAAGAAACAATCCTCTGTGGCGAGGTGCAGGACAACACAAAGGCCCCACGCAAGATAAATATCACTGGTTTAGCCAACAACACTGAGCCTATGGGGAAGGTAGGAAAAAATAAAAGGAATGGCAGTTGTCAGGGCTGAATACACTCAGACCAGGCTCTGCACTACAAATGCAGTCAGTGTGCAGTGCATCTTCAGGGGTGCCTAGTGGTCAGCTCAGGCCACTGCCAACTCACAAGCAAGCAGCAGCACCTATGGCTAAGAAGATCCCACGGTCCACACAATGTGCAGTGAAAGCACATTCCCAGGGCAGGAATGATGCCAGGTTGCCTCACTTGCACAACTCTGGCAGCTGGATGACTCTCCACATAAGCAGGGGCCAATGTACCTCATGCTTCAGTGCCACTTCACAATGTGCTGAAAGCTGCTTGTCCTGACCCTAATTCACTGCTGAATCAGTGCTGCAAACACATCGTGTATTACCCTTCATTAGCTTGCAGTAATGCCTATTTACACACATACAATCTCTCTTTTGCTTTCAGATCATTATAGTCATCTTAGCTAGAAGATGAGGCTGTGTTATTGTAGCCATAGCTGGCCTAAGGCTATATAAGGGCAAGAGAATACTCCTATTACATGTTACCACTTTCTTTTCATACCCTTATTCCTGCTGACTTCTACAGAATAACAATAATTTTCCTTCTCCAGTTTACAAAGTTTATAACCCCCATGCAAACAACCAACTTAACATTGCTTCATATATGCCAGCTTCCCTTTTCCCTCAAAGTGTGCAATTGAGTCATAGAATGGAGTTGAATTCTGAGCACTTCAACCTCTGTTCAGCTGAAAGTTCCCTGCCTATTTCGTATCTAACAAAGGGACTGTGTCCCAGAGGTCTGCTTCTTCCTCACCCATTTTGTGGGTCTAGTGAATGTTAGGGGTTGGAAGATATTATCTCTCCCTACTAAAAAACCACAATGGAAATATAATCATATTATCTTTTCTCAGTTGCTAACAGTGTAGTTCATTATAGGAACCTAACCATTACAGGCTTCTGAAGTTAAACTTCAGTTATTGTTTTTCAGATTTAACAAAGACTCAAACTGTCAATCAAACAAGTGGAAACATTGTCAGGACAGCTGCAGACCGGCCACTGCCTCATCAGCCTGGGCTGCAGCCACGGGGCACTGTTCCTATTGCCCTTCCAGACAGGCAGGTCCCCGGGCTCTGTGCTACACTTTGGTACTTTCACCAGCAATTGGTGTTCAGCTCCCAAGCAACAGAACCAGCCATCAAGATGGTGCAAAGAGCCAACAAACCAAAAAGGCACCTTTCACCAAAGCTCAGCCATTCATCACAAATTATTTGTCCAGCTGGCAACTAGAAGAAAAGCAATACCTATGGATACAAAGAGCAAGGGGATAGGAGAGAGTGCACTCAAACTACTGCACAAAAGACCTCAAGGGTGTTAAGAGCAAAAAAGCATGGAAAGAATGATTTAAGAACAGAACACTTGCCACATTTAAGTAGCCTCCCCTACAGGCCTGTGGTCAATAGAGAGTCCATTTAAAATGGACAAACCAAGACAATCAGAGTAATGGAGTAGAGAGCCCCTGAGGAAAGGGGAGGAAATGGCACCAAGCGGTGGGGGGAGCTTCTGACAGCTGATTGCTGTGGGAAGGTCCTGATTACCTGGAAACACCTAATCACATACCTTCTGCCCAGAACACACTGTGCTTTCTGCCATGCACCATTTTCCTCTAAACTGTCCTTGGATGTCACAGATACCATTGTGATGTTACTTGTGGGGACACTGGCCACCCCAATGAGAGCAGTGTCACTGTACTGTAAGCTTTGGCTAAATAACAAACCATCTGCACAGATGTTTTCTGTAGGTAAGGCTCTATTCAGATTTATTTTCAACTATAAAAGACTACCAAACAGCATTCAATTGTCAGACAGGCATACAAATTCCTGAAGAAGTCAAGCAGTCGAGACAGCAACAAGCAAATGGTAGGACCAAGTCTCTGTGCAGCTCTGAACAGGCACCAGGACAGTCACCTGTGGGCAATGGAAGATCCCATCACAGTGAAAACACCCAGGATTTCCAATTACATCAGAACAGATGATCCAGTTCATGTGGAATTCTGACCTTTTATCTCATGCTTTCTCTCCAAGACTTGGATGACTGTCCAATAACTTCATTTCTTGGTACCAAACTGTTAAATTCCTCTACAACAGGCTAAACAAAGTGTCAGCAGTCAACACAAAAGGCTTTAACAGAATCATAGAATGTTAGGGGTTGGAAGGTACCTAGAAAGATCACCTAGTCCAACCCCTCTGCCAGAGCAGGATCACCTAGACACGGCGATCAATGGGAGCAATAAGATACCTCAGTATTAGGGGTATGAACAGGGAGGAATTCTCCTGTGGTTTTGAGTCCTTCTTTACAACAGATCACTGCAATAAATCACAGTAAGCAGCATGACCATCCAACACAGTTTTGAAACAGTTGTGGTTATATCCCTGTGATGCAAGCACAGGAAGAACTTCTCAGTTCACAGCCTGGGTTCAAGCTGCCCAAAGCTGCCATGACCAGTTGTGGGCTGACAGTCCTCACTCAGGAGGCATCAAATGTAAGCAGCAAAGGCTTCAAGTGTAAACCATTGGTGTTCTCCACACAGTTTCACCTCCAACCCAGGAAGACAGAAGGGACCACTGATCTAGAGGTCAGCTGAGTACATAAATGAGGAGAAGCTGCAAGAGCTAGGTGGGAAAGAAAAAAAAGGTAATAAACAAGGTGCCCAAATCAGCCATGTGACAATACTCACACTCCACTAATTCTGGTCTCTTGAAAAGTTCAGAATCTTCCTGGGTTTTCCTCATCTGCTTCTCCAGCAGAAAGAGGAATCAGCTTCAGAAACAGACTTTCGGAAGCTGGCAAAGTTTGAAAAAATGTGAAGATTAAAAAAAGTTGTCTGTTTCAAAGTGAGCATTTGCTTAGTCCACCTGCACACCCTCGGGAAGTTCTACCACTACAGGAGCACAGTCATCAGGCTCTGCCTCAAAGTCCCATTTAAATTTCTTCGTTAGGTGAGCCTTGAATTTTTCAGCCTTCTTCCTTAGGGTCCCATCAACAGTTCCACTGCATGTGTAGGAAAAAAACACCTAAAAAGCCCAAAGAGAAGAAAGCAGAGGTCAGTAAGGACTCATGTGTGGCACAAGCTGTGCATCTTTTTCCTACAAGGATGGCATCAACAGCGTACAACAGGAAGTTTCAAATTAGGTCACTGGTAATGGATCTACCACCCCAGCAACCACTCCAGCTTTGGAGCTAAACAAACCCTACACTCCTCCTCTCACCCCACAGGCAAGAGAGGCATCCTTCACCCCACTGGTTCAGGTCATAACTTACCATGCACTGAGGTAATGACTTTGTTTCAAGCAGGAGTATAAATGCAATTCAATATGAACTCTGGAATTCTGAAATATGCTTAAGTGTGAGCGAGGAAAAATGAGCAGAAGAAAAAAAACAACCCAACAACTATCAGTTTTCTTTTGCCATGTAGCCAATTTTACAGATTGTGTTACAATGGCTGACAGGTAATTATACCCATCCTTGTTATGGCTGGATGGACCAGGAGATGCACCAAAGTATTTTTGTAATACAGTATCACCAACATCTTAGGATGCAGAGGAAGCTTCAAAAATCACCTCGAAGACAAAACAGTAATGGGAGCACTCTGGAAAAAGTCCAATTATCTCCAGCACTGCCATTCCCGTGGGCACAGGGCACTGAAATCTAGAGTGAATCCTAAGGGTGACTCCCCTGCATCATACACACACAAATCTACGAACTGCTCACAAATTCACAGCTCCTGTTAGCACTTACAGCACCTGGGTTTGCTTCAAAGGGGCATTTAGCCCCAGAACCCATCTCTCACTGGCCTCCTTTTGCTCCTCTTCTGAACTCGTGATCCAGAGTTTGTTTCCATAGTAATAAACTTGTATTTCAAAGCCAAAATAAGATACAAATCATTGCATGATGGCAAAGAAGGGAAGGGAAAGCCCTCTGGGGAAAAAGGCACGCTCTTGTTTGGGAGAGACTTGCTGACAGCTGGATAAAACACTGACAACGAGCAGCAGGGTTCATTGCTTTGTGTAGGATCATTTGCCTTTTCCTTGTTCACTCTACCATGAAACTGCTCTTTATAACAGAACTCCCTTACACAGCAAGGCTGCTGCTATTAAAAAAAAAAAAAAAAAAAAGAAAAATTAAGGGATTCTACTTCCCACTTCTCCCCAGTGAATGCACATTAAACTAGTCATTCATTGATCCTTTTTTTTTTTTTTAAACATTGCTCAGGCTGTGCAGTCAGTGGAGGTTATGCTGTGCTCTTCTTGACTTAGATCTAACTCCAAAAATAAAGTTGCTGTATTCAAAGCTGAGGAGAAGCCAACACAGATAATACACTCCCAACACACACCATTTTGCACCTGCCCACATCCAGTTAAGCTCTGAGGGCTGCGTACATGAAGTAACTAGGTAAGGCAAGTCCCAGAGGTTTCTTGGCACTGTTTCAGCACATCAGGGGAATCCCACTGGAGCAGAGAGATGGGAGAACCTGCAGCAAGGAGAGGCTCCCTTCAACCATAGGGCAATTTTCTCCTTTGTACCAGGAAGAGGGTGACTCCTGCTAAGGCTTAATAGCAGCTGCTGAGCCAGCATAGTCACCTAAAGGCATCAGCCTCTATTGCTTCAGTGAAACACAGAGACTGATGACCTCCAAGGGCATACAAGACTTGGGCATCCACAAAGAAAAGTTAACTAGTGAGACAGGGTGCCTCCAAAATTCCCATCAGCTAGAAGTAACACCTGGTTAACGCATTCTTTGTACTGCTGTAAACTGGCAATCGTGCTGCAGACAGCCAAGATTTCCAGTCCCATAAATGGATAGGAAACAAATACACAACAAAAATAAAGATTAAAAATTCAATACTTTCATGAATTAAAAAAAAAAAAAGGTGAAGAAAATCACTTGATTAAAGCAATGCTTCCTGAAATATTTTACCCAAAAAATAAAAACCCTAACACCTCCACCCTCCCCAAATCTACAGCAGGAACTGGAGCTAAAGGGGAGAAACTCAACCACTCCCTGCAAAAGGAGAGGGCACTACCAACTTGCACCAAGCTCCTACAACATTGTTTACCATGTTCCTGCTGGGATTAAGTCATTAAGTTTCCATTGCTGAGCTTTACCTGTGAAACTGGTTTGGGCCATTTTTTTTTTTTTTCTTCTTTTTAAATCAAGTTTTGATTCATGTGCTTGCTGCTCTGTTAGCATGGTTACAAATCAGTGGGAATTACTAGTTTTACTAGTGCTGAATTACAAATTTGCCTGTGTCTGTCTCGGTAGAAGCAGTGTTTTCTGGATTCTGGACTAACCATAAATTTGCTGGAGGCAAGAACTTGATTACAGTCAATGTTCAGCTTTGCTTAAGGCTCACAGGAATGAAAAAGTTTCTTAAATACTATCAGTGCCCTATGTTCCATAGGGTTTCACTGCAGCTTCTCTGCATACTAAGCATACCATTCAAGCTGACCAAACTTCAGCATCATCAGCCTTCTAGGCTCAAGTTTTGGCGTCATTTCATGTTGTTTTTTTTTTTAAAGAATGAATGGCACATGGGAAAAAAAACAGACAACACTTTGCAGTTGCTAAGCCTCTCTTATACCTTTTTGGCACAATGTTGGCAAAGGCCTGAAGGATTTCTAGAAGCAGTACATGGTACAGTCCAGTCACACTAGATGTGCTGCTCCAGAACCCTGAAACCATGCCAAAGGAAGCAGGGCTGCTTTCAGCACTGTGTGCAGGGAAAACAGAACAGAAAAGACATGGCCCCTGTCCTCTGTAGCAGCCACCTTCCTTAGCCTTTCCTCTCATGGTCTCGCTTTGCTGGCCTCTCTGCACACAGACTAACTCAATTTTGTATTGCATTAGACTCTTCTGGGCTTAGCTTGAGCAGATAAAACTCCAAGGTGACATGTAAATGGCATTTCTTTGTCAGTAACGCAGGGACAAATTCTCCCTGAATTTGCTTTGATGTCCTGTTTGCCTTTTCTTCCCCTTCCCAGATTTCAAGGGATAGCTACAAATGTACCTGTAAGGTGCTGGTCAAAAAGTTGTCCTGGGAGACAATGTCCACAAAAAAATCCGCTGGGATTTCACTGAGCTGGTGATACAGCACAGAAATCAGATTGATGTAAAGGTCTTGATACTTCCTTATGGCATCTTCGGATCGGCAAAGGATGTTTAAGAGCCTTTTCCAGTGCTCGAATGCATCATAAACGTTCCCAATCAGGAAGCAGATGAAAGCAAACTGCAACTCCGCTGTGCATATTCAGCAAAGGAAAACAAAAAAAACCACATACATAAGACTGAAAGACATCCCAGGAACGTGTCCTCTTCAAAGCTCTATAAATGACTGTAAAACCCTGGGTTTGTCTTCTGCGCACATATTCCGCTCTCCCCACGACTCTGCTAACAGCAATCAATACTCCAAACACGGACTATTTCCTAATGCTCTTCTCTTCAGCTGCAGAAAAAGCCAGGCACAATCAGACAGGCCCACTTGTAACTGAAATTGGCATGTTTGGAGAGTGACTTTACAAATAGCCACCAAAGCCTTTCACTGTCACCTGTGTTCTCCAAAGAAATCAAGACGTTGCTGTTATTCTGCAAGCATACAGTCTGCCTGCGCCCGGGTTTCCTGAGCCACATAGAAGTGCAAATGCTACAGCCCTCGAAGGCAGGCTCTGTGGAAACACTGGGAGAGATGAGTAGCACATTAACAGATGTTTTTTTTCCTCGTTGAATTAAGCAACAAGGTTCCTCCCAACAGACACCTGCAGCGATTTTGCCAGAATGATGGAATCACCATTTCCCGAGGTTAATTCATTCTTTATATATCCTAGTCTTTGATAATTTTGACAATAAATTGTTTAACGTTAATATAGAAAAAAAATGGAAGGTGGGAAAACCAAGACTTATTCCAAACCTCAGTAGCTTCAAGGTTCCAACTCAGATGGATTCCCAAGCCCTCCCTCATCCTCCCACGAAACAGAACCACACCCCAGAACCTCCACAGGGTTTTTCATAAGTTATGGAAAAAGAAAACAAACAAAAAATGCTGGTAAGTAATCGTGCCCCTGGGCCCGGACGCCGATTGCCCCGGCTGAGAGCGGCTCCTCCCGGGGGTGGCCGAGCTCGGGAGTGGCCGGCGCCAGAGAGCAGAGCGAGGACCGGCTGCCGCCGTGGGAAGCACCTCACGACCGAAACGGGAACGAATACTCTGCAAACGACAACGTTCAGCCCCGTTCAATGCTCCCGGGACTGCACAAGCTCCATCCGCAAAGGGTTTCCCGGCAGACTGCCAGGCCGGTACCGGGACCTGTGGCCCGAGTGCTGCTGGCGGCCACCGGCACTCTGGGCACGGATCGAGGTAAATCGGGCTCGGAGCGCAGCAGCCGGGGGTGAGGGAGGCAAGCGCGGCATCTAGAAACGCCACCAACCCCCGTCCTGCAATGGAGCGTTGCTTCGATGCGCCAGGGCAGAGGTCCCGCAGGACAGGCGCGGGTTTCATTCCGAGCAACCGCGGGTGGGTAACGGTGAGTACTCACCCAGCAGCTCCAGAGGCCGGCTGGCGTACCGCTGGTCGATCACCTTCTCCAGAGCGTAGCTGAGGTCCATGCTGTGCCTGGTCACCTCCTCTGGGGTAGCGCCATCGGGGAACGTCCGCTTCGGCAGCTCCGAGAACCGGATCTCAGTGCCGGCCCTCGGCTGCATACGGGGCAGCCGCGCCACGCCCTCGGCGTAGCTCCGGCACTCGGCGTCCACCGGCGGCAGGCGTTGCTCCTCCCGGTCCCGGGTGTGCCTCCCGGCCGCGACCGGCAGCACCTCGGAGAAGGCGCAGATCTGCCCGTTCTCCGGCTGCAGCTTCTTCACCGCCTCTTCTCCGAGGAAGCTGGTGAGGGAGACCCACTTCTTAAGGGTCTCGTAAGGGTAGGGCCCGAGGAACGGGTCCATCTCCCGCAAGTTTTCTCTGAAGGCCTCGGCCTCCCCCGCGGCCGCCGGGCTCACCGCCTCGCGGGCCGCGTCCCAGCGCAGCACCCGCACCTCCCGCCGCTGCAGGCTGAGGAAGAAGCCGGTGCGCGGGCCCGTCTCCCGCCCGTCGCCCGCCCGCCCCGCGCTGCAGTGCAGGAAGTGGACGCCCGGCGGGATCATCTTGACGCCGCGAAACCGCGGCCCCACGGCCCAGGCGCTGTAGTCGATGCCGAACTCGGTGCCCTTGGGCACCCCCAGCACCACGACCGCGGCGCCCTCAAAGAAGAGCTGCCTGGCGAGCTCGGGCTCCAACCGTGGGCCTGCCATGGCTCGGCTGCTAGCGGCACAGCGGCCGACCGGAAGCGCCGCCTCTCCCTGGTCCTCTCCAAAAAGCGCCCTGGCGGCAGGGCCGTGCCGAGCAGGACCGTTCCGGTCACGGCTGCCGCCCCGCGGTGCCCTTGCTGCAGGCGGTCATGCCCATGGTCCCCAGCGGGCAGGCGTCCCGTGGTCATCTGCTCATCCCCCCAGGGCTCCCACGACCCCAAATCCGGCAGCTTTCCCTCCTTGCCTTCTCGGGGTCCTCCGTGGCCGGCGGCCGCTTGGCTCTAAGCCGTGGTCACCTCTAAGACTGTCTCGCTACCGCAACACGCCCCAGGTGGCGTCCACGGCCCTGGGTCCCCGGTTCCTGCAGCGGGGGATGAGAGCCCTGCCCTGACGCAGGAGGACCGGGAGCCCCACAGCAGGACAGACATCCAAGGCTCCGCAGCCAGATAGATGCCCGCACAGCATCTCAGGAGGACGGGCAACGTTGGGCTTCTCAGCGGTATCTGCCCCCTCCTCTCCGCATTTTGAGCATCCTCACAACTTCTTCCGCTGTCCCAGGCACGGTTGGCAGCTGCCGGCTCCACTGGCACACTCCCAGCACGGCAGCATCTTTGGTCTCCGCCCCCAGCTGCAAGGCCCAGCCTCCATCTCTTCATCCTCTTGGTAGAAAAGAGTCCACTAAGGCCTCAAGCTGATTTAGCATCAAACACATTTATTTCACTTTTATTGAGTACAAGAACAGTGAGCACACACGCATACACCACCGAGCACTGAAAAGGAGTATGACCAAAGAGGGGAGAGGGGGAACAAGGGAGGAGAAAAGGAAAGTTAGTGAGGGAACAACAGAGCGTTGCAGTTGGTTGGTAAGGTGCTTCTCAAAGAAAAATATTATTACTGTTACTGTTGTTATTACTCATGCAATCGCAGACCAGGTTTGGAATGAATTTCTGGGATCAGGTGAAAACAGGCACTCGTGTCTCCCACCCCTTTCAACAGAAAGGCCCCTGGAAGAAAACAAGCAGTCATCAGCTCCCTGGAACAGAGTGAGGCGAGGGGCAGGCTGGGGGAGCTGAGCCCATGGGGCCTGCATTGTGACTGAGCAACAGAAACCCACCCTCACTGGGCAAACAAGCAGTGAGCTTTTTATTTTTTTTCTTCAAGTTTTTAAACACTGCCACTCATTAAACACTCTGCGGAAGCCAGGGACTGGATCTGCTCACTCCAAACATAACTCATTTCAGTCCAAACACACATCAAGTCTAACTCTGTAAGGCCTCTAATTTTAACAGTAACCTTCCCATTTTAGAGCTGTGCACAATTCCAAAAGCAAATATCTAGTTTCACAGAGGCCTCTGGTGGGTCCTAAGGGTGTCTGAGCCAGGTGGGCCCCTCCAAGTATGGAGCACCAGCACTGGGAGGAGACTGCGAGTCCTCTGCCACTGCTGACCATAGCTGGTTTGGGTGTATTGAAAAAAGAAAGAAAAGAGAGAAAAGTAGAGACAAGTAGCCTCTTTGCAACTGCCTTAACTATTTTTATTTTTTTTTTGGCTGGCAGGGGTCTGATCTCAAAAGGTAGCCCAAAGCACACTGATGGAAGCCGGGGAGACCCTCACTGGTGCCAATCAACAGCTCTGTCCTCTTTCCAAGCAGCCTGTGCTTGAGCCTTTCCCACCTGAAAGAGAAACCTCTCTGCCAGAAGAGAACAACCTTCATGGGGACATGCCAGCAAGCAACTGGTGAACCGCAGCTACCTGGGAGCAGGCGCTGTCCTAGGACAGCACAGATGGTGACTGGGGTCTGCCCACACCCTCGCAGCACAGGCTCATCTGCTCGCTTGCCTCTGAGCCATGGCAGGACCTGGGCAAATGCACATATTTCTGGCACAGTCTGTCTGAGGGGTGGGAGACTAAAGGCAAAATGGTGCAGAATTGTGGGCCCTTCTGTTTCTGCAGCAGTTAGAGATGATTCCAAGAAGGAAACCCATTTATTCATTTCCTTTTTAATTTTGGTTCCAAGTCTGCCTGCCTGGTTCACAGTGTACGAGGCCCTGGGCTAGCCCATGATCCCCTTTCAAAGGCAGCTGTTGAGGAAGCCTGTGGCTAAAGGCAGCTCCACTCACATCTCCTCAACATGTGCCTTCTTACACAGAGGGCCTGGGCTCTCTCATCCAGCCTGGGAGACAGCATGGTCTCCTCATTGGTCATCCCTAGGCAGCAAGGGGGAAGGACTGTCATTGTCCCACCAGTGCTGCCACCAGTCCGCAGCTCCCCAGGCAGCCCTTGACATCACACCTCAGTTGCAGAGGAGGAGGCAGGGTAGGAACACCCCATCTGCCTTCGACCCTACTACGAAGCTCAAGTAACTTCAGTACTGAGATCCAGAAACAAAGCAAAACTACCCAAACCACCCATGCGGCTCAGTGGGATGGAGGAGCAGGCCTGTGGCTACCACCTTGCTCCCAGCTGATTCCCATAGCTCTGGGTGGGGACTGGGGAGACAATCCTTCCCTCCTACAGCTGCCAGAACTACAGCCTCAATCTCCTTCCCCACTCCTCCAAATCACCACTGGCCCTCCAAATCCAACCACCATACACTGCAGATCAGTCAGCAGGACATCTCCTGTCTCTCAGCCTCTCCCCTTGCCCCCCAAAACAGCAGTGGCTGAAACATTACCCATTATATTCTTGCAGGACTAAGAGTCACGTGTGTGACCTAAGAGTCTCAAAATACACCAACCACAGTCAATCAAAGAGTTAATAATTTAAAAATGTTGTCATCAGATTTACCAGCACTGTTGAATTATTTCAGTATTGTTCCCTCCCTCCCCCCTCGTTATATATAATATACATAACTTAAATGCACATCCATACGAAACTCTTATAGGCTGCTTTTTTGTAAATGAGAAACCATATACATATAATCTGGTTTGTGTGACATGAAATCCGTTCTTAAATACCTTCAGAGAACAAGAGCTTGGACAAGTGCACAGAGAAGAAGGTAAGGAATGGAAGGGCAAGAGTTAACAGAACCCCAAGAGATGCAAAAAGAACCAGGATGGAATGAAGAGAAGGGCAAAACGACACTTGCAAATCGGAAAGTAACTCTAAAGTAAGAAACGCAATGTTTTTCTCTCTTCTTTCCAGAGGTGGGGAATGGTTTTGCTTCTGCTTCTGTTTTTTGTTGTTGTGGTTTGTTTTTTAAAATTTATTTCAGTTTGCTTATTTCTTGCTTTGTTGCAAAGCAGTTTTCCTTTCCATTCAGTGTACAACAAATGAACTCATGATTGTGTGTCCTTTAATGTAACATGCAAGATGATGGTGGCTTATTGTATTGTTAACGATATTATTGTTATTATTATGATTTTTTTTAAATTTTATCACCAATCCAGTAAATTCTTCGATTTATCTGCAGAGGGTTGGCTTTGTTTGTTGGTGGTGTTGTTTGCTATTCTTTTCCAGCATTAGCAGCAGTGCAAGGATGCATTTTGTTTCCTGTTT
>JANHGL010017898.1:51874-73563 GCA_024611195.1 Ceyx melanurus | reverse complement strand
AGCACAGAAGAAGGTGCGGCGTGGGAGGGAGGGGGGGGGGGGGGGTGAATTGGGGTGCAGGGGTGGAGCTTGACCTGAGCTAGCTAGTTCCAACTGAAAACCATCAGGCCTTTTCCAAAAGCATTTGCCACCTTTTTTTTTTTTTCTTCCCCTAGGAGAAAACAACCAAAAAAATCCCCAGCCAACCAACCAACCAACCAAAACAGAACAACGCCTAAAAGAAACAGTCTTAAAAGTCAATCAGCTACATAACACAAAGGCTGAGCAGTTTATAAAAAAAAAAGGCTCAGAACTCAATGGTGCATATACTCTGCAGAGATTTAATGGAAAAACAAAGCAGAAAAACACCCTAATTTCCACAGACTCAGGTCAGTTTGCAGAAATACTCTAAACATGAGGTGAAGCTGATGTTGTTTGTCAGATGATCATTCACAATTGATAACTCGATCCTCTTCTGATCTGGTATTATCATTTAATAATGATGACTTTCAGATAAAACTTAACTTAAAAAATAAATCACAGTGAATCATGAAAGGTAGACTTCATGCACAATAATTACATGACACAAACTGTAGCTCCACCCCAAAAAAGGGCTAATCACTCTTTTGCCTCCCAATGAAACCATATTTCAGGAAGGTGCTCTCACCCTGACCCAGCACCATTCCCTAGGGATAACCTATTGCATAAAGACTGCAGGAGCAGATGAACCTTCTAGCCCAGAATTTCCTCTGAGCTCTAAAGGAAACTGTGGGTTGAGCCGTATCACAAGCTTGGTGGCACTGACACAAACCTCCATTAACCACTGAAACAATAAAAAGGCTCCATAATCCTTTGTCTTGATAGGAGACTCCTCAGTGAGCTGCTATTGCTGCCATCTCAGATCATACCAGAAAGCTGA
Source organism: Ceyx melanurus (assembly GCA_024611195.1). NCBI lineage: Eukaryota > Metazoa > Chordata > Aves > Coraciiformes > Alcedinidae > Ceyx > Ceyx melanurus. The sequence goes on along the minus strand of JANHGL010017898.1, from coordinate 72,665 downwards.
TGGGGTAATTAACAAAGGAGAGCACCCAAGCTGAGCACAGATCATCCCCTATGTACCAAAAAGAAAAGTCTCTGCCTCTAGGTCCACTTACTACGCGACACCAAAGATCATTTTCTGATCAGAGACTTTCTAAAATATGAGGCCACAGAACAAATGTCTCCCTCTGTACACATCCAAAGACACTGATATTTGGGATCCGTGGACAGAAAAGAGCCTGTTCTGGGAAAAAAAAAAAAGGAAGACATTATTATTTATGTTTCCTGAAGGAGCTCAAAAAATCCTAACTAACACCTAAAAATCCAAGTCATAACTCATGGCTTTCCCCACCAATCCAATGCACTTTGGACATGACAGCAAGTCCCAGGAGCAGTACAAACCTACCCATCAGCTTCAGCTGTTCAGTCCCCGGGTCACACACATGGAGCCCAGAGTCTCGGCAGGGAGAAGGAGGGTTTTGCAAAACTCAAGTGTGGGGAACACAGTTCTGAAAATCACAGGGATGAACATAACCATTACATCCCACCCCTGCAGTTTGGAGGCTATTACCCCTGAAGTGCCCTTCCCTGTTCCAGGCAGACACTCCCTGATTCACTTGAAGCTCTTGAGGAAGGATATTCACATCCTTACAATGGACTGTGTCACAGAAGTCCTTTGTGAAAGTAACAGAAGTGCTTTTATCTTTAAAAATAAATACAGTGGGCAAGCTTCAATGAGAGCTGTGTGTATCTGGAGGCAGAATTTGGCTCAGTACTTGTAATAGATGGTTACAGAGTGAAACATGGATGAATTCATTCTTGACTCTCTGTTATTCATCAAGTGCTCTCTGAGTTTATGATGGTAGTAGAAACACAGTGAATGAGTCACACCAGCATCTTTGCACTCAGCAATTTAGCACTGACTGCTGTACAGTGTGATTCATCTGCAGCTCAGGTTCAAATCCAGAATACATAGGTGTGTTTTTTACCATCAGGTTAGGGTTGGGGGTTTTTTTCTGTCATTTCATTAGCATACTATGGAATTAAATTAATCAGGTACTTCAAATATTGACAGAGAAATATCAAGAGTGGACAAATGTTACGGCAGAATTTAAATAGTGTTAGGTATATAAAGAAACCTGGAATAGTTTGGACAACTAGGGAAACAGTACTTCATGGAAGAAAAAAATTTCCCCTTTCCAGTATGATTTTCTTGTTCTTTGCCTAAACTGCAATGAAGGCCTTCAAAAAATTTCACAAAAGAAGGTACAGCCAGTCCTCTAAAATGTCATGTTGTCTTAGGTAGAAATTAATTTGGATATTTATGAGCCTTTCTTCCCTATCCATTATAGCAGAACCTCATTAGCAGAGAACATGCAGCAGTGATCTTACCAGTATGTTCTCACTCTTTTTTCTTCTCCATCAGCTGAAATTAGTGGCAGTAAGAGGGTAACCGAGGCAAGTGCTAGACTGTGCAGGAGGGGTAGTGGAGCTCACAGGCTGTACCAGTCTCGGTTGCCCCAACTACCCTAGCACAACCCCTTACTCCAAAGGCATCCCAGTGACACCACACCAATATGCCACGGGGCACAGGTAGGAGCCACAGAGCAGCTGCTTGGCACGGGATTGTGGGAACACTTTTCCTCACCTTGAAGCCTGACCAAAAACTGCTGTGCAAATCAGAGTATGGAATGGTTGGGAAATGTCCCCTCCTTCCAAAGGAATCAAGCAGGTGCTGTTGTGTACCACAGATCACATCAGCAATACTGACCCACATCTGTGGGCCAACGTACAGTCCCCCCAAAGGCTTTCTGTGTCCACACTGCCATGGAGGATGCTATAGAAACCCTGGCCATTCCCTTTCTGGATCAATCATGTTCCACTGGCAGCCACCAGCAGCAGCGAAGAGGTAATTTCAGGTAGTCAGGTAGAGCACTAGGAATAGCATTATGGATCTCAACAGGATATCCTGCCTTCTAATCTAATAACTTGCAGCAGAAAGTATGGTTAAAAAAAAATCCCCCCCCATTCTTTTCAGATATTTGACAACCGTATAGAGATAAAAAACACTTGGGTAACTTGAAATTAACACAGAGGGACAAGCCTTGCGGGGAACGTGTGGACTGACTTCGCAGGTACCTCTTCCTTTGCAAGCACTGCACATGGATTTCTTAGCCCATCTGCTCTTCTTGGTGACACCAGCTACCACTGCATGGCTGGGCTGAACCAAGCCCAAGTGCTTCAAACTCAACTCATGACAGATCAACCACAGTAATACAGCATGAGACCACGATATACAAACCCCAAGCTAATGCCAATTTAAACACCCTGTTGTGCTAGCTGTTCTTCTATATAGTTCATAAGTACATCTTGCAGAATCATCTCACCATTATACTAACATTGCCTTTGCATGTAAGCAGATTAATTTTCTACAGATTTCACTTATTAAGAGAATTAAATTAGGCCAATACTGAAGGATTTTGCAAATATCCTGCCTTCCTGCTTCAGGCCACGTTATCACCTACTCCTGTGTCTATGAGCCCATTCACAGTGAAATGAGAATATTTGATTTCAGAGAAGCTAATTCCTTACCTAAGAGAAGCAGCCACCTGGATGCAAGGAGGAAGAGCTATAGTTTCCAGTTCCTGAAAGGAGAAACAACAGGCTCCTCTAAAAACAAAATCCTGCCAAAGAGCATGGCCAGATACTGAGCTCAGTGAGAGGGAGAGAGGAAGCACCCCCATATGGCTCCCGGGGCCCAATCCTGCTTCCCAGAGGGCTGTTTAGTGCAGGTGCACCATAGCATTGACTTGGCTACCCTGATCCTAAGGCTTGAGCCAGGAGAGGGTGGGAATTGCTCCCTGGGGTGCAGAGGCAAGGCTAGCATGATCTCAGACACTCGGGACTTCAAAAGTTCCTGACTGAGACTGCCTAAGAGAGACTTTTTTAATGACATTTAAGAAATTCAGATAATTCATTTCAGAGAAAACACATTTATGAGATATTAATACATTTTAAAAGAAAATAAGGCATTAAGAAGTAGAGAAAAAATAAAATTGTGTTAGAAATGAGTTACACTAAAAAAAAACCCCAAACAATAAAACTGCTTTCTTAACATAAAAAGCCCAAATCATGTACAATAGGATGTAATCTAACACATTGATAAATAATGCAACCGAGAAAACCTGTAATTCCTGTCCACACACCCACTGACAGCTGGGATGATGTGTCAGACTATTAAATATCAGTCACCATGGATTAAGAGGTCCCAAGGGAATTTGACAGTAAATTTTACTTATGGACAACTGTGTATACAAGAGCCAAGGAAAATGGATAGGGATCAGGAGGCCAGAGTAAAAGCAACAAGAGACAAAAGGTGGGAAATGGGGATGGACAAATTCCAGTGACCTCCTGATAAAGATAAGCCTGTAGCACATGGTACCAAACTCTATTTGTGCTATTGTCTTCATGGACTCTCCATGTATTTACAAAACAGGAGGAACAATTTGGGATGCCACAAACACATGAAGAGCTTTGCATCCATATCTTGCTCCTTCATTTCAGCTAATGAGCACCTTCTCCCTTTTCAGATGTGAGTAGTGTGCTTCACATCGATCAAAAAGAATCACAGGAAACAACATCAGTGGGCATAAAGTCTCAAAAGGACCATGTTCCCTTTTACTTAAAATGCTTGGTCACAGTCCAGAAGCCAATAAATGATTAATAAAAATTACCACTTGAAGCTTAATATCTAAATGCCATAAGTCTAGTAATAAGGTATATTAACAGACAGAATTATACATTCTCTCAACTGGAGCCACTCTACCTCTCTAGCCTAATAATGAATGAACAAGCTTCTCTGGTAATTTATAATGAATAGGATTTATTTCTTCCTTGTCTAGTGCTCATGTTTTTAGCTTGCTACTATATCCCTCTTTCTAGACAATCCAAGCAAGACTCTTCTCTTAAATACTACCTTGCATCTGTTCAAAATGCAGGCAGCATTCAACTCCTTGCACTTGGAATAGCTTTTGGCATTTTTGAAAGTCCTTTCCATTTCCACACTACAAAGAATTAGTCAATAGGCACATATTCTTTGTAGGAAATCCTTTTGATTGCACCTTGGATTACAAAAGAGATGAAAAATAGCGAATGGCGCCTAGACCAGAGACTGAACAAAGAAGGCTTACTGTGGGAAGACAAAGAAAATTTACTGCATCCTGCAACCTTGCCAGAGTTAAGGCTAAGGGATGGCTGCAGCCTCTTGAAGCAGTTGATCAGACCTGCAGCACAGCAGAGAGTGAGCAGAGAGCCAGGGGAGGCAGTGGCTACTTCCCATGCACTGCCCTGCCCTATGGGCACTGAGACTGAAACCTCGCTCAGAGCTCCCCGAGGCCGGGGATCAGTGGAGGCAGACAGGTGGGACGAATGGGTCACCCTGCTGCAGGGGCCACCCAGCTCCTGATAAGGGGAATACTTTCCTGTGGATGTTAAAAAAACTACTGCCTGGAATTTTCCTTCTCGTGGGATCGCAAAGACTCCCACCACTGTGACCTTAGTGGCAGCTGTTTGTAAAACAGTAGAGAGATGTTTTAATTATGGGTGCTGTAGCACCCCAGCCAATCACCCCAGGGGGTGGCTGGCTTCTTATCCAATTGCCTGGAAGTTAAAAGGGTATAAGAAGAGTTGTAAATTAATAAATAAAGGCTTCTTGGCATCTTGGTGAAGAAAACCATCTCTCCTCACTATTTCTCCTTCTCTGGCAACTAGCAGATAAGCAACACTTTCCTTTGGAGAAAGGTGAACCTGACAAAGCCCCCTGCTCTGTACCAAGTAAGAAACCCCGCCCAGCCAGGCAGTACACTGAGCTTGTGTGCAGAAGGGCTGAGATGCTGCACCAGTTGCTTTTTTGTTGGTACCAAGCAGGTCCATCCTTCTGCACAACACATGAACAGATAAATGTATGAGAATGAGTCTTTCAGCTGCCACTCCTGAGTGGCAAGAGCTCTTCCTCCCTGGGGAAGGCAGCCATTTCTCTGGGCTGCTGGAAAGCAGACTGTACCTGAGCCAACCTGTCGTCAGATGCTCTCTTCTCGAGACACATGGTTGGCCAGCACACAGAGCTACTCTTGCTTCCACATCCAAGGACTGCATCAACATGCTCAAAAATCTAGACATCTAAAACCAAGTGCCCTTTTCTCTTGCAATGGTGAAATCATGCTGCAAGCAGCTTCTACCTGCAAAACAATCTACCACAGAGCTCACTTCTAGCTAAAAGAAACCAGAAGAATCCCTCCACACCCTTTCCAACACCTCCCCTTTTCAAGAAGCCTTTCTTATTCACAATGCTGCATTTTTACACCACTTACCATTTTTCAAACACCTTCACACACACCCATCTATCACTAATCATAATTGCTTCCTGCGGGAGAGAGGAAAGGCATTTTAGCTGGTGAAGGAGATGGTAACCATAACAACAGCACCATGACAACTCTAAGTGATATCTGAGACAAGAAATAAGGCAAAAACTTACTACAAAAAAAACCTGGTCCATGAAAATCATAGCAAAAGCACTAAAAAAGCAGTACCGGTCTGTAAAGATGCCGACACCAAAAAACAGACAAAGTCTGGAATAAATTGCACACAATTCTTCTGCAAATCTTAAGGCACCATGACACCCTTGTCTTCTCCTGAGATGTAAACAGGGCAGGCAGTATTTGCTCAGTCCTACCTGAGATCTCTCCTGCCTCAGGGAGCCACAGGGGCTGAAGGATGGAAGGAATACTGCTGGAAAGCTGGAATATTTCCTGGCAGTCAGAAGACTCCCAAATTTCTCACTAGAGTCTTTTGTTTCCAGACTCATTGAACTGAGCCCTGAACATGGACAGGATTGCTCCCAGAGGAGCACTTCGGAGTCAGACACACCGCATTGATTTTTCCACCAAGTACAATTTCAAATGGGCATCATGAGCCCTCTCTGTGCACTTTAGAGAAGGCACTGCAGTTGGCAGACTTGTCTCAAACATGTGGGTCTGCAGCCAGTAGCCAGCAACCCTCTAAATGACTTGTGCCAGGCCCCTGACTTACAGTCCTGGCAGAGAAAAAGATTCACCAGCACTTGTGGCTACATTGGCTTTTTCACCCACAGTGCATGAGGCACAGAAAAAAATCAAAATCCACACATAAACAGCACTAGTTATTTGGGGTGTGATCAGACAGGACAATGTTCAAAGAAGCAACTCCACAATGCAGCCCTCTCAGAACTTTTCAGGAGGAATTCATCTCACCAGTTTGCTATTCAGGATTGCTCAGAGTGGGCACATGGAACTGGTCTTTCCTCATTGAAATACTTTTATCACCCTCTGCACAGTTTCCCTCTCCTAAACTCCCAGCTTTTCAAAGAACTGCAATAATCTAACTGGAAATTGAACCTTTCTACGTGATATGCTTTGGTTCTTCCACAGTATGAATAAATGGGGATTTTCAACTCTGTATTTAAGTCTTAATGAAATACAACACTCAAGGAGTAAGTCCTTATTTTTACTGTCTGGTTTTTGCTATGTGTAAAACATTTACCACGCTTATTACAAAACATTTTCAAAAAGCTAAGAAGAACAGAGGAAACCTTTCGTTTATGGAGATGATTTTGAAGGGGAGATTCTGATAGTACCCAGGAAACATGTCTCCAATAGAAGAAATTTCCCCTCACACACACCATACGTCCTTCTTATAGTGGTCACTTCAAACCTCAAGAAGACAAATGAAAATCCATAACACCACCACAGCCAAGCTGGAGGACAGTCTATATAAGATAAAGGTGCTCAAAATACTACTTAAAGGAAAAAAAATTCTTCATCAATCAGGGCAGAAGTAGTATCCAACTCAATATAATAATGTGGGGAAAGAAGGTAGAACTATTAGAAATACATGGCAGTAAAAGCACCGCAGCTGCCAACATTTCACAAGTTTGGCCAGCTGAAATTTTGTTGGGAACAAACATTGGCTGGCTAATAAAAATGAACACCAAATGCTTGGTTTCCCTCCCATTCCACTTCCATTATAATTTCCAGTGTTTATAAAAGGCTGAAGCAAAGTCACCTTCTGCTTATTTATTGCACAGAAGGTGACACCAGCACAGACAACTCAGTATACAATCTACTAATTCTCAGACTCCTATTTGCAAGCCTGTTGCCCGAAGGAGTGCCAGCCACACTGTGTATTTGCCACAGCTACTGAAAAGAGGCTACAGAGCTACATGCTTCTTCCCCTCTCAAGTCACACTAACCAACACTGTATTTGGACAGGGCCTGGTAAAGGCAGCCCTTGAAAAAGCAGCAGCAGAATTTTTCAGGACCTTTCTTCCCCTGCCCCAACACTGCCCTTTCTAAGACATTGATTCGATGCTGCATTAAATCTCTCACAAGACTCTAAAATGGATGACAGCTCAGATTAGATAGCAAATAATGAATTAATTATGCTAATATGTTACTTGCATGTCCTCCACATAGGACAGTCTATGCTCTTGCAAACTGGACCATTTAGCAGAGAGGTGCTACAAGATTAACCACTGAGCAAAAACTCACACACCAATATCACACTTATCCAGAATAAGCACTTTAACTACACCTGTGTGTCTTTTGATTTTCTGTGTACATGAATTATTTCCATATCCCTTATTTCTTCCAGTTTCACCAAGATCTCATCAAGCATGACACATTTTCACACAATCTAAACTTTACTCAGTGAGCTTTTAATTAGAAAAAAAAATTTAAATGCTGCCTCCACAAACATGTCTACATTTTTAAAATTATTTTTTTAAAAGGTCCTAATTCCTTTGATAGAGTATAGTCTTCGAAAATACCCAAATCACAGAACCACAGAATTGCTCAGATTGGAAAAGACCTTCAAAATCATCAAGTCAAACCTCAACCTAATCCCACTACCCTAACAACCTACAACTAAACCATATCCTTCAGCACCATATCAAAGTAATTCTTAAACACATTCAGGGATGGTGACTCAACCACTTCCCTGGGGAACCTGTTCCAGTGCTTAACAACCCTTTCTGTAAATAAGTTTTTCCTGATATCGAACCTAAACCTATCCAAGTGCAACTTGAGGCCATTTCCCCTTGTCCTGTCACCTGTCACCAGTGAGAAGAGACCAACCCCACTCTCGCTACAACCTCCTTGCAGGTAGTTGTAGAGAGCAGTAAGGTCTCCCCTCAGCCTCCTCCTCCCCAGACTAAACAGCCCCAGCTCCCTCAGTCACTGCTCATAGGGTATGTCTTCCAAACCCTTCACCAGACTTGCTGCCCTCCTGTGGACATGCTCCAGCACCTCAATGTCCTTTCTGCATTGAGGTACCCAAAAATGAGCACAGCACTCAAGGTGGGGCCTCACCAGTGCTGAGTACAGGGGCAGGATTACTTCCCTAGTCCAGCTGGTCACACTATTTCTGATATAGGCTGGGGTGCCACTGGCCTTCTTGGCCACATAGGCGCACTGTTGGCTCACATTCAACCGACTGCCAATCAATACACCAAGGTCTTTTTCTGCCAGCAGCTTTCCATCTACTCTTACCCAAGCCTATAGTGTTGCATGGGGTTGTTGTGACCAAAATGCAGGACCTGACACTTGGGCCTATTGAAACTCATTCAGGTAGCCTTGGCCCGTTGATCCAACCTGTCCAGCTCCCTCTGTAGAGCTTCCTGACCTTCAAGTAGATCAACACTCCCACCCAACTTGGTGTCATCTGCAAATTTACTGAGGGTGCATTCAATCTCATCAAAATAATAGATAAAGATGTTAAACAGAAGTGGCCCCAGTACTGAGCCCTGGGGGACACCACATCGACTATTACAAATGGTAAAAAGAATGTCCTGGTCTAATTTCTGGCAGCTTCTTCCCTGTAAATACATGCAGGAGAACCAGCCCACAGCAGAAATCAGGAACACAGCATTTCCCGCACACTCCAGCTCTCTGTGCCCTTTCCAGGGCCGTGGACTCCTGACAAAGGGATAGATCAGTAACTCCAGGGATGGACTTTCTAATCAAGCTGCCATTCCAACTTAATTCTATTCTTCTATATGTTGAAGGAATACAGTTAATTATTTCACAACTGAACAAGCAACACAAAGATGTTGATGTGAAAAGTCTGGAGGTGGTAACAGGAAAGGATCTTCAAGGCCATGTGCTGCACCAGTTTGGGTTAAAAGTTCTTGCTCAGTTTTCTTCCCAAGTCAAGGGCAGTAGATTATTCCTTTGCTGAAAGTGCATTTAACTTCACTTCATAATACTCAGATACACCAGACAATCATGCCAGGCACACAATAGAAGCAGAAGCATCTTACTGTCTACTAAAGACAATGTTTATTCATGCTGAAAAAGAGCATCAGACAGAAGAAAGATTGTTCTGAGGTCCCTCCATCTAGACTCACTTATGCATTTTGACTCAGTTTCACAGTCAGAAAACTTTAGAGACAGAGGGTCAGGAACCCTTTATAGCCAACAGAAGCCAAGACTTTTAACTGCAGCACGATACATCTAATAGTAAATAAATAAGTAGAAATAAGGAGATAAGGGTTTGAAAAACTGATAGGGAAAAAGGTTATTTGAAAAGTCTGCTCCCTTCTGTATTTACAGCAAGGATTATCTAGTGCTAGAATTTTCTTTCCTAAGGAATGCCTAAGCAGCAACTGCTGTGCTGCAAGACCTTGGTCCTAAAGAAGCATTAGGATTATTTCATGACTTCATACTATTTTCTATTTAACTTAAATATTAACTTATGCTTGTATGACTTAAAAATATACTGTCCACCCACACTGAACGACCCACTTGGTATGACCCATGACTGTATACCCAGGGAAATATAATCTCTCCTTACCTGGAAATGAGAATACGCAGAAATCCTTTCTGCTCTTAAATGCTCTAGACAGTAAAATCATGGTATTTGGAATATAATTTACTTAACCAACTCTGATGCCTACAAAAGGAAAGCCAGCAAGCAGCCACTCCTCCAGTCTGTTCAGGCAGAGAGGCAGGAGACCAGAGAGGACAGAGTGAGTATTGAAGGAACCCAATGTCAAAGGAGTTAATTTCGCAGCCTTCACTTTTAGAGGAAGTTTTTCCCTCAAAAGAGCTTCAGTTAAGATCTGCACTGAAAGAGAAAGAGGAATTCATGTGCTTCAGCTTGCATTTTAACTACAGCCATTTTATTTTATGTTTAATTTTTAATTCCTTGTTATTTTTGAATTAAGAAAATAAATGTTATCTCAAGTGTGAGGAGGACCCAACTCCCTGAGTCATTCAGCCTTTCTGAAATCTTAATTGCAGGACTTGCTGCCTCAGCAAAGACCTATTTCAGAGACTCATTTCCTCCCCAAGCTCCCATGGGTGAAGGCGATTACCTGGTTCTTGTTACAGGTTGGGTTTAACCTTTTCCTGCTGCCACCTCCTTATTTCCCTCCCTGTGCCCAGGCATTGACCCAAGTACACAAAGTCAGTGGCATTCTCCTGGGTTAAGGTGAAGAATACAAGCTCTGTGGGAGACGAGGAAGAAGTCCAGGGCTGAGGAATACAGAAGGGTAAGAAAGTTGCACTGGATAAAGAAAGTGTATGTCAAGAATGTAAGAAGTGACTGATGAACAAATTTAGTAACTGAGGAAAAAGTCTGGAAAAAAACCCAAGCCATAGGGCTGAATGTATGCTGTTTTAATACATAGAGACAGCTAGGAGGAAGGATGGGGCTGGTTCAGCAGATGAGGAAAGGAGGTGCTCATTTGCAACCTGTTCCACAGAACCAACCAGACCACCTCATGTTAAAATCTACAGACAGCACATGGTGACACTGAGCTAATGATTAGTTTGGGGCCATCAAGAGGAAAATCAGCCTTAAAAAAAGTGTGCTGGGATAGGGATGATGCTGAAGAGAAAAAGCACAGGCGCAGCTAGGAAGACAGATGGCCATTCCAGAAGGACCTGGTTATGTATCCAGAGCCGCCGGTTGTAAGAGGTCTCATGAGATGTTGTACGTAAATGTTTTATAAATGAGATGCTTGAAGCTGCAACAGCGTAAGCAAAGTCTTGTATGTTTTCTTTTTCATTTAGGGCAAGCAGTCTGAAACACATGCCCCACCACTGACCTCAACTCTGACCCAGAGGGGCTGTCTGGTTGAAAAGATGATTCATTCACTCTGCTAGAAGGGCTGAATGAATAGGCAGTATTCAGATCGCAGAACGCTTATCACTTGGGATTCCCTCAAAATTTAGGTCTGACAAGACTGGGTCAGTAACCACGCACTTTTGTTCCTTGCTCCTTGAACAGAAATGTCTCTTTGCATCCTTCAGTGATTCCCACAAATCAGGTCGATTTTTATGGCTTGCTAATTATTACTGCTAGACTTCTGCCAGGCTTCAGGATGAAAAGAAGTGTATTTCTGAAAGCTCAGGGCACAAAACTTACAGAATAAATCACTGTCTATCTGGCAGCAACAAAATCCAGCCGTAGCAGCCACTTAAATATGCACATCTGGATAGTGCTGAAGTTTATTTGTTTAGGAATGGAAAGTTTTGTTCTGCTGTTATTGACAGAGCATATTAAAGACTGCGAAAAATGCAAAAAGGGAAAAGGAAGTTAACTGTCACAAACAGAATATTTTCTAGGGGTGAATCAACATGTATCATGTATACAAAGCTATCTGAAATGACATCAAGGTTGCAAGGTTACACCTCAAGAGTTTGGCTCTGAAAGAAACGAGAGATGACTGCAGAGCTTCAACTGAGTCCCCTTATGCACATCACATGTACTAAGCTACTGCCTTGTTCAGTTAACGTATTTTATTCTTTCCATTCTCTCTGGCTAGACTATTGCAGTCTCCACTGCATCAGCTTCCCAGCTCAGCCCAGACATTGTCCCTCCAGTCCCTCACCCAGGACCTGCCCAAATTTGCTGTCCAGTTTATAGGCTTTCATCACCACAAACTTTGGAAGTTTCCTCCTCCACTTCCACCCCCCACCTGATTTCTGCACTGCATGAGGCTGAGCTGGCATTTAGGGGTATTTTTCCAGGGTACAGTATCAGGGTGTTTTCCAGAATCACTGGGTACCCTACATATGCAATGCTGAGAACAAAGAAATGATGAAAAACACTTCCCCCCCATAAACAAAATACTTTTATATTATTAAAAGGACTGCTGTCCTTTTAGCTGTTCCCAGACTGGAACACTTTACATGATTGAGGTTGCAGCACAAACTAGAAGAATAAAACCATAAAGCTCCTTTTTCTGAAGCACTGTTAGGATCAAAACCCAGATATGCACACCAATTGGCAGAGATTTTCAGTAAGGATTTACACTGGTACTTTGTCAGTATTCTCCAGGAATATTACAAATGTCATGAGAATTTTCTTGAAGGAAATTCTTACTTGCCCTTCAAAGAGGCACCTGATTTGATACAGAAGGATTTGGTGTGGGAGGATACTGCAAAAATGAAATCCTCAACACATTAATTTTCTTTGAATTTCTGAACATTTTAGAGGGGCTTTACTTAGTGAAGTGGGAATTGTTAACATCAGACTAATAAAGACTACAAGATTCACATCATTATATTTGACATAAAGCCCATGATCAAGCACAAATAAATTACCATTTAAAAGATACAGTTGATATTTCAAATGTCAACCATTTGAAAGATAAGCTGCTTTGAAGAATATATTGTGCTTTACTTTGTTGTCCCTCATCCAAGAAGCCTTGCTCATAACTATTTGAAGCTTTCTTTTTCCAGCAGCAAGAAATTACTACTAAGAGACAACATGCTTTTAAATAGAAGGCTTCTTTCTATCAATACTAAATGAACACAAAGGTGACAGAAGTTACTGTATAATCACTTCTCACACATCTAATATTTCATTGCTCTCTGTTTCCTTGTATAAAAACCAACATGGGTCTATTTGCTTTGGCTCTTGACCTTCTACTACTTTTTCCACTGAATCACAATCCCAGGAGGTCTTAACAAGAAAGATTTCCAAAATCCACAAGGACATTCATGAACACTGTCCAGCATTCTCCTTATCAGACCAGAACAATCTTCCACAGCAAGACAGGTGCAGAAGAAGTACACAATAGGGAGGATCACTACACCATTCAGATTCTTCTGATCAAATTCCCACACCAATTCTCAGTCAGTGGTATGGAAAATGTTCACAGAAGATACTCTAAAGACAAGGTATTAAGACATTTCTCACTCCAGCTCTTCTTCAAAATACAGACAAAAAATTAGCACAACTTAATTCCTAACATTCATTTTTCCATTTCAGCAATTGCTGAGCAAGGAAGCTACAAGATCATAGAAATGGGGGGCAGCAGCAAAGCCCAGTGTTGTAGTCATGGTAGAAAATACATCAAGGTTCCTGGACTGTCTCATCTTTTCAAATCATTGGAAGTGTTTATACAAGGCCAAATCAGACAGGAAAGAGTACAACTGGACTTTTATACAGTAAAACAAATAACCAGTCACTTTGAAGCAAAAAGTCTAAGTATCCAACATGTTCTTGAGGAGGAGGAAGAGCAGAGCAATCCAGCATTGCTGCAAAGCAGATCAATATCTGTGTGGAAGACCAGAGACACAAGAAGAGCTGAGATGCTTCTGTCCTTTCCCTTCTGCCCTACTAGAAATCCAGGTATTTCTGCAAATCTGACTTTCAACACTTTTCTGAAGATGTGGGCTTGGACAGAGCCTGACATGTTTGTGCTGGGAGATCACCAAGGTGCATTAACCATCCTTGACATACAGCTCCTATGACAAGGTTGTCTTTTTTCTCCAGGTAAGATAGGTAAGGATATTTGGGGTGTTACAGTGTCAAAACCTACACCGTTAATCTACTGTAAGCAGGCTGTAGTAAAAATAAAATTTATAAATTAAAAGAAAAAAAAAGTAAATTCATTTCCACACGTATTAGCAGGAAATAGCCAATAAATTTTACTCATTGAAAATCAACTTCTGTCACAGCAGCTAAGACTAAGCTGTACCTATATTTTCTGACAGCCCGAGAGGATTACTGAATTGCATTCCCTTGTTCACCGCATATTGCAGTATACATTTATTAAGTGAATTCATAACACAGAAAGCATCAAACACAAAATGGCAAAGCAGCAGACCATCTAGCAATCAGACATGACTGCCTGATTTCCATGAGTTAGTATATTTTAGCCATGTGGTTCTTTCAAGATCAATTCATTAACAGCAATTGAAGAATTCAATTCAGATCCTCCCCAATTTCATTTTAACCCCTTCTTGCTGCTGTTCTCTGCATCTATTTGTACATCTAGAAATAGATGACAACTCCATACAGCATTCCACAGTTTGTCACCCATTTTCATGGGTGTTTTGATGTGGGCTTGTGTTCATGATGGTGAATCAAACACCTGCCAATAAAACTGGCTCTTTTAGGAATTACGAACATTATGTAATTGTGATGCCAGAATACATCTAAAAGAATGGAAAAGGAACATAAGGAATACATTACACATTCCTTTAATTGCACCCTATTTACTGAAAAGACAACAATAGAAACTGGTAAAAAGATGACGAAGATCTTCTGTATTCAGCAACACCTCCTTCCATTTTACTTCCCTTGTCATCTCTGCACCAGAAATACTGAAATAACCAACATCACTGCAGTTGTAATGACTTAACACCCACCTTAAGCACATACAGAAAAACCCCTAATTTTGTAGGCTTCAGTGCTTTTAAATTATGTTTGTTACCATGAGAACTTGATTAAAATGTCACCCACAAGCTTACAGAAAGGGGGGAAAAAGCAACAACAACAACAATCTACTTTTAATCAGTGGTAGTACACTTGCTGCATTGCAGCATTTTCATGAGCTCCACAACCTTCTGCAGTAAGAGGCAGCAAAGATGCCCAGACAGATACATTCTGCTGAATACTTTATTCTTGAAAAAAAATTAGCTGACAGTATGGTTGTCATCCAGTACTATTATGTAATATTTGAGGAGGATAAAGCACACATACATGTTCTGCACCATGTTACAAGGCTTGATTTGAAAACTAGACACATGTATGTGCAAGGCAGGCATAATTCTGACAACTGCTTAGGGAAAAAAAAAAGTGTTGGCGATATCTTGAGATAAATCAAAGCTATGAAACACTCTAGTTTCCCCTCCATCTTAGCCATTTGCTAGATTTATACATTTAGGCTGATTCTTATGTATAAATATTTCAGGAAATTCCAATGATAGCACTGGATCATCTCAGCTCCTTTTATTTATTTATTTTTTTCATTTTAATTTACAGTCTCATTATCTTTGGCTATGGAGCTGCATTGCTGCAGTTTGACTAGGAGGCAGTGTGTGCAGAACAGTCACCCGGAGCCTGCAGCCACCTCAGAGCAGCTAATGAGCAGCATGGCTGAATCAAGAGCCACATGTAATTAAAGCACAGAAAGCAACTTGTTTGGTGGTGTGTAAGCTGAACACCACAGCTGATGCAGACTATAGGAAGGGCATGTGGCAGCAGTGGGCTAGGAAGGGGGCAGAGTTTCACACCACTCAGAGTCACTTACTAGCCACTTACTCAGAGTCATCTCACACAGTTCTCTCAAAAAAGATGTACCTAACTATCCACAGGAGGGAAACTACCCCTGTTGTAATTTAGAGACCAGCCAGATTGTACCTGTTTAAGGTGAGAAGAGAGTTAATTTCTCCATGAAAGACCAACTACCCATTTGAGGACACTGTCCATTGCCAGAGCACTAGGAAACCTTTAGCCTTCAAATGAATCAGCTCTCAGAGAAAAAATCTACCAACCAAAGAGAAATGGCAAAGCACTACGCCAGAAACCCTGACTACTCTATTCTCAAGAAGGTAATGTAAAGCGAGTTGAAAGGAGGGGGAAAAACAGACCTCTGACATAACTTCAGTTGCGTAGGCAGGTCTCCCTCTTCTCCACTGGCATCTTTACACAACAGAAGTAGTTGGGCTATCCATTTTGAATGTTATGCATAATGTGTGTACATGCAGCTGTCCTTTGACCTGTCATGAGTTAAGCAGGTGATAAGTGCTCTTACAAGAGTAAACCTGTACAAGACTGACTCCCGCCAACTTTCATGGGATATACACCACACAGGCAAAGCATGAGCAAAGCTTGACCCTATATAGACAGAAGACACTGGCTATGTCATACCCGAGGGTGGAACACAACGCAAAGAGATTTGAAAGAAGGTTGAGGTGGGACACACAGGGCAACCAGAGTTACAGTAGATACCATTGAGCTGTGTAACCTGCATTCACACCTAGGCCAAACAAAGTTGTGGCTGTGCCAGTTAAGGCCAGCAGAACCAGCTCACACAACCCCTTGGCTGAATGGCATCACTCTTTTTTCTTCCTTTCCTCTCTCTTTTTGCTAATCATAGTGAATCTGGGATAATGCTCCCAAAGGGTTGAAAAGGGAAGAATATTATGACTGTCCAAACCTCAAAACAATGAAAAACAAAACTTCCCTCCTTATTTTTCACAGACATGGATTTTCCAGGAGATAATAAAATCAGCAATTATAAGGTACTTTAATTAAAGATATTTCCTTTTATTATCTGTAGACTGCTGAGACTATGATTGTCTCACCTCTTCTCTGGATTACTGTTAATTTATCATTTGCTGGCAAATCACCTTCTTCTGTTAGGTATCAGCTGCACAGGATTTGTTAAAAGTAACCAAAAGATAAATAAATATATGCACCAATTTAAGTACCTTCAATATTATCTCACTCAAATAGAGGGCTTTTTCTCTCTATACTACATACTGGGGGATAATATAGATATTCCTATAACCACAAGGATCTTTAGAAATACAGGACAGTTTTATGGTTAAGGCAGTGAGATGCAAGATCAGAGTTCTGTCCAGAGCTCTCATGTTCACCTGCTCCATGACCTTGAACTTATGAATAAATAAGCCTGTGCCTCAGTTCTCCCAGCTGTAAAACATGGATTATAATGTTCACACTGTCTGTAACTTGCCTATTTTTGCTGCAAAACCTTCAGGGCAAGGGCTGTCTCTTCCCATATGTGTGAGGATGATCTGGCTCCCAAGCAAAACCTTCAGATCCAGATTTCAGAAAGTTTTGTTCAAGGAAGGACATTTATCTGACACAGCATCTGCCTGGAGGCAGCACAACAAACTTGCAGTCAGAAAAGGAAGACCTGAAAGTGCAACACTGGCCACTGACACCAGAGGCTGAGTTTTTAAGCGTATTGGGGAAGCACAGGGATTTGGGACACTGTGTGCCTGGTTAACAGTTCTGGGAACAGAGGCAGCCCTGAGCTTTGGCTGTCTTAACAGCTCTGGCCCCTGGGAGCCTAGAAGCTCAGCTCAGGCCCCTGGCACTGCTGAAACGGGCCCTGATCTCTTAAAACTCTGTGCTCAGCCAGGCCTATCAAGAACAGCCACAGTTAAAAAGATGTATGTGAAGTCTCTGATGAAGGCTGCATCCCACAGATGACATTAAGGAGCCCCTGCTGTTGATGTTAGCATAAAAGCAAATGAAAATGCACATTCTTTTTTTCAGCTCCATAGGGCTGATGGCCTGACCAACTGGGTTGTCTCTAAACTACTTAATTCTTTCACAGAATCTCCATAACACTTCCCCCCTCTTTCCTCCAGGGATCTATATAAAGCTTTCTGCATTTCTTCTTCTGATGGATGCTCATTTCTAAAAATATTTTTACGAAGAGCTGCCTTTGGTAGCAATTAATGTGACACACTGTAGTGCCAGATTCCATTTAAGAAAATATAAATCACAAGGTATATACCAAGTCCCTGATACCAACCTGCCTCCACAATTACATAACAGATCCTTAAAATTTCTCCCTGACATTAAACCAGTAGTCAACCCCCTGCTTGATTCTGCTGGTTATCTCAGCTGAAGATGTGTGAATGTGCAAGCAATCCAAAAATACTTGCTCCCTAATTCTTTCATTATGTTTGTGCTCTGGTTTTCTGTCTCTGCCTGCGTGCTGTGTCTATCCACATCCATAATTGTGAGTCACCCTGGCCAATTTCTATCATGTTTGACAGAAGATTCTGAGCTCCTACCTACCACCTTATGAAATTCAAAGAAGGGTGAAAGAGAAGATATTAAAATGCCTCTGTGAAGGAGACAGAAGGAGCAGGGCTAAGTGCTTATTCCTTCTCTTTTGTAGTCTGATCAGATGTGCAGCTCACGTGCAACCCCAGCATAAGCCCTCTTAACTGTCTAAGTAAAGACAGATAGCGAATGAAAGAGCTGTTGGTTAACCTACAGTGGGAAGTGACTGCAGAGAGGAAGTAAAAAGTTGCTGAGAGAATGCTACGTGGAACTCTAAGTCAGGACATCCCAAAGGTCCGAGTAGTAAATAGAGAAATTTTGGTAAAGAATTAGAAAAAATATGGAGGAAGAGAGCTGGGGATGCTGGGAAGAACCAGTGCTGGTTGTCTGCAAGATCATAGAGAAAACAAATCTTTCATAGAGAACCAAAGGGATGAAAAACTAAATGTTCTTAGTACACTGGAAGGACATACAGGGGCTGGAGTAGACACTACTGTAGGTAGTGTGATGAAAAAAGCAATGAGCTGTGACTAGACAGCCAAGACTGGCTACCATCTCACACTGACAAATAATATAAATTATTTAATCTACAAAACAGTTTAACTGGCAACACCTTATTCCAGCAGGGAGCTGAACTCAAACCAAGAGGAAGAGCTGACTTCAGGCATTTTTGAAGTATAGATTTGGTCTGAAAGTCATAGGAACATTCCAGGTTGTGAGAGAAGGCTGGATCTGAACTGCTTTTTGTCCATTTCCATTATTCGCTATGCTGGCCAAATGTAGAAATATGGAATTACATTAGTAACTGGGCATTTGCTGTGTTAGAGTGAAAAATATTCCCAATGGAAAACATGCTAAACCAGTGGAGACAGACTAGGGATGAAGTTGGACTAGTTTATTTTAAAACTTATAATACACTAGATTTTAAGTCAAAAACCACAGGTTATATAAGACTAGATCCCTTGTTAGCTGCATAATGTATGCGGTCTCATGCTGCTATGTCCCAGGTGAACTGCATCATGTGAGTATGGTTTTCCATCTACAATTTCCCAGCATGAACTGTGGAGTCCCTAAGCTACTAATTACACTGACAAATATGGTCTCACCAGCATGATGTCTGGCTGCTGCTACCTCCACGCCTCTTCATAGATTGACTGTAAATTGTTTGGGGTCTGGAACAACTCTGCTGTTTGAGCACACAGCATCTAACACAACAGTGATCTAATCCAGACTTGGACACCTAGCTACTAATATTATGGTAGCTACAGCAATGAATCATGGAGCATTAACAAGAAGCACAGCAGAAGCTGTTGCAGGCAGTATCTAGTTCCCAAGCATGCCGTCATTAACCCTAGACTTGATCCTGTTGTATGAAATGGAATTACAAATCTTCTGTGGTTTTATGATTTTTAGCAACAAAACAGATGCAAGAGTGATTGTACTAGCAGGCAAACTATTGTTTTGCACAAAACAAGTCATAACTAAAAGAAGGCTACCAGGCAGTTAGTATTATGACTATGCTATAGAAGAATCTTAAACAAGTATGGGTAACATTATTAACTAATTGTTGAGAAAGGACTACTGATCAAAGGACATTGCAGTCTACCCCAGGTATCCCACACAGACACAGCAAAAGGCAGAACAGGCAAACTTACAATTTTTTTACAAAAAACGTCCCAAGGCCTTCTGACTTAGAATTCAAGGATGATCTGGAAAACAACAAAGAGAATCAGCTGTGTCCGTAATATCAGCATCTCCCTTTCCACGTGAAGACGTCACTTGTATGTGAACTGCTTGGCATAATAAATCTCTCTGCAAGTAATAATTGCACCTGACCAACGTATCATGGCCATAGATTGTGCTGAATTATAACTTCCTGCTTCAGAGGGGACCAGAGTCTCAGAGGGATTAAAAATGAGGGAAAAAAAATGACTCATCTTAAGGATGACAACTAAAGTATTTTTCGGTCACGATTATGAAGAGTTTTCTTTCATCAACTATGCTGGAAAGAACATTATGATTCAAACATCTGTTGTTCTCATAAGCTTCGCTCCTCAATACAAGTGAACCTGTGCCTCTCAAACTCCTCTCATGGAGCAGCTCACCACGAGCCCATTACTCCCACTATCTCTTTCAAAAGTGTGTTTACTAACAGAACTGCTTAAATACACGTGACTCAGGCTTAACTCCTGAGTGGCAGGTTTACCAGTACTGAGCACAGTGGGCTGTAATGCTTAGGCATTTGTGACTCACACCACAGAGCCATTTACAGTTAAAAAGTGGGAATGGGATCATTTATAACATAAGCAGTTCACAGGCAGCATTGACTTCCAGACCCCCTCAGTGCTGACAGGTGAGAGCCCATCCCTGTGTCCTGTACCCCAACTCTGACATCAACCAGAACCAGATGCTTCACAGGAAAGTTCAGGAGAATTCAGCAGTAGGATGCTATGGATACAGATGGTTTTAGACAGCAGCAGGATTTGCTGTGAAGATAAACAGAAGACACCTGGTAGGTCAGACCACTGGAGAAGACAAATATAACAGAAGGCCTTTTTAATGAGCAGGCCATTAGCCCAGTCGTACCCTGATGGATGACATAATCTGAAGGACACAGAGTTGTCCTCCAGTTCCCACAAAAAAGAAAGAAAGAAAAAGAAAAAGAAAAAGAAAAAGAAAAAGAAAAAGAAAAAGAAAAAGAAAAAGAAAAAGAAAAA
>JANHGL010017898.1:0-51774 GCA_024611195.1 Ceyx melanurus | reverse complement strand
AAAGAAAAAGAAAAAGAAAAAGAAAAAGAAAAAGAAAAAGAAAAAGAAAAAGAAAAAGAAAAAGAAAAAGAAAAAGAGAAGAAGAAAAAGAGAAGAAGAAAAAGAAAAAGAAAAAGAAAAAGAAGAAGAAAAAGAAAAAGAAAAAGAAGAAAAGAAAAAAGGCTGGCATACACACTGCAAGGCCAGTTGACCTTTCAAAACTGAAACTATAATTTTTAGAAATGGGGGCAATAACTTTTTAATATGGCAATAAAGCTATAATTCTTAGCAAGATTATATATTTTCAAAAAGATGTCCATGGCAAAAGTTCAACTACCTTCAGGAAAGCTGAGCTTCTACCCTGTGGTATTTTCTTTCCCTCCACATGATTCAGGAGACAAAACTCAGTTTTAAGAATTCAACATTAGCGGACTGGACTGGTTCTGGAACTACAGAAGTATTATGTTGACTTTAAAGGTGCAAAGGAAAATATACTTCTCAACTGCAGTAGGTCTTCACAAACCCAATAATCAGTTCATTGATTCATCTTTGTTTAATTTTGCCCCTCTATGAAGTCACTTAAGTACTCCAGAGGAATAGAAAATCTCAGTACTAGGGTTGGCTGCTGATCCTGACTAAAGCATCAAGCACAAGCTGTAACACAGCACTGTCTGTTTTCCCTTACTTACCAATCTCTTCCTCAAAATTAAGTTCCTTAATTTATTCCTACATGGGTAAGCAAGGATGCCATTTCCCTCTTGCTCTCCCCTCCTGGTCTCTCTGGCACACCTTGCAGAAGTTGGAAAGGTGCTTTTTGAAAAGTGGCATTAAGCGATATACCTTCTACCTGTCAAATCCTGCCTGAACAAACTTCTTTCTTGGCTGTAAACAAGTTTTAAGCATCTACTACTGACTCAGCCTGCTAGGTAGGATTATTACTAATCACCCCACCATCATCATGATATACTAGTGACAGGGGACACTCCTTCCTTTCCATTGCTTAACAATCATGTCTGAATCCTTCGAAAATGTAGCAAACGCTACCTTTGATAGCTGATATATACAAGCAACAAAGCATTCTGTCTTTACAGCTTATGTTCAAAACAGGTGTTTCAAATAAAAGAGGGCACAGATTATGGCTCTTAAAATAATGAGAAGGAGGAAAGCGACAGGGTAATTTGTATAATATCCATCACAGCCTTCCTTTCAAAAGTGGAAAGGGGTAGGCTGGTGATAAGGAATAAACACAAAGGAGGAAAAATCAATGGCTAGTTTTGGAAAAGAACTCTGTGGCCACTGCTAAGTTTTAGATGGAAGTTAAGAGGTTTCTTGCATGTGAAATTGCAGAACAGCAGGAGGATTGGATGGCACAGTGGCTGTGACAGCAGGCATGCAAAGAGCCTCTTCAGCCCTGTGTCAGGACCACCCAGGAGGGGATGTCTCCTTGCAACCCTCCCAGTGCCACACAGGAGATACTCAAGCTGGCTGCATGGGAAAAAAAAGACAATGCCAATAATGCCACTAAGCTATATTTTGCAGTCTGCCCACTTACAATCTTTCCCTAGTCCTACAAAGATCATGGGAAAAAAAAAACACAAAGTAAGAAAAATGAAAAAGCAGAACATCTCTACAGATTTTGATTCTACAGAAATCAAGACTTTTCATTTGTGGGTACTACAAGAAATTTTTCTAGGGGCTATCAAAAAGATATCAAAAGAATGCTATACACATCCTTTTTCCTAAAAAAATTTTATAACCATCGCTTGCTGACATATTTTTGTACAATGTTAACTTCTAACCAGCAGAGGGAAATTTCTAAGCCTGAAACACAAGCTACAGTGTATTTAAAGTGCAGTCATTTGAAGTGCACTTAGCTTTCTACAGAATTCATGTAAGATGCACTTTTATCTGAAGAGGTATACATCTTGCATAACAGAACAAAATATTTATACAAAAAATATTGTCTCTGAGTGAAGCAAAGGTTCACTTGGGCCCCATGCTGTCCTCAAGCCTCTGCTTGGGATGGCTGCTGCCAGTTACCATCCCAATCTATGTGCCTTTCCTGAGCAACAGTAGATTCACAGCAGAAAAAAGTGCAAATACTGCTTATGTTAAAAATCTACTCAAAATTCTTAGGAATCTCAATATGATAGAGACTTTGGAGGGTGTTAGAAGAGTTCCCTCTCTTGCTCAGAAACAGCCCCACAGAAAGCTTAGGTAGTGTCCAGATGAGGAAATTGTCTTGCTCCCTTCCAGTTGGGGAGTGTCCTCACAGAACCAGCTCACACACTGATACAGCACAGTGAAAATGTTGTGTCAGGAGACACTGAGTCTGTTCACAGCGCTCAGGGCCTAGTGCCCATTGTGAAGAGTCACCGTGGCAGCCCCAGAAGCAACGCACTATCAGAGAGCTGTTAAGAGTTTAGAAGCTGAATCCTCAGCTTCAAATACTGCCAAGGGGCTGTACTGACACCCCAGCTCAGAGGGATATGAGCTCTATTATCCATTCCTGAGGCCCTCTGTGCCACCTTGCTGATACTGTTACTGCTCCTCCTTATCCAACAGCCCAGCTTTGGGGAACATTCCTACGCAGAAGGCAACACAACAGTCTCCTTTTCCTCCTTTATCACAACTTTCCCTTGTTACCCACCTGCAGCACACTATTTCCACTGCCTGTTTTCACTGTTACTTTTTATCACTAGAGACAAAGGGACATAGGACAGACATCAAAGTTCACAAAGGTATTATACCTCATTTTTCTCTCCTAACCACTGATGTGGTGACCCTGTGTAGAAAATGTCACTTCTGACACATGATTGTTTCACCCGTTTTTCACTTCAGACTTCTCAACTTCAGAAATTGTCTGTGACAACCCAGCAGCACCAAGAGGCTTCAGGGCACTCCACGAGTATACTTATTAAGAGTAATAATTTAGGTCTGTCAGTTGAAGATGGGACCTGCAGAGATAATTTAAGCTTTGCACAGTAGACACCTGAGAATTTACTTTACCACCAGTGGAATTTTATCAATGGAGAAATGGTGAATGCGATAAAACTGGCCGTTACTTTAAGTCTTAGAGGCTAATTTAATCCGGCATTTAGTACTTGCATGCAACTACAAGGGTATTTTGGGGCCATGGGAAAATTCCTGAAGCGTGCAGGATCACTGTAAGCCGCCTTAGCTGCCTCCACCCTGGCAGACGCTGGCCAGGAGCCAACTGCCAGACATGCTGGGGTGCTCCATGTGCTGCCTGTCCCAGGGAGCTCGACATAAGCAAATACCAGGACTGAGGGTGCAGCTTTTGCCCTCCCCACTTCACCATCCAAAAGGCAAATGCTCCTTCCCAAAGTGCTGGACTGCTTGTGCCATGCTTTCCAAGAGGAGGAGTAGTACTGAAATTTAGTCCAACAACAAAAGACAGCCTAAACCTGAGGGAAGCCAGTGGCATGTCTCTCAGGGACAGGAGAGGCTGGCACACATGTTTTTTATCTGACTACAACAGCCCATGACAGGTGTCTGTGCTGCCATGGCTTTGGAATAGTTCATGGAAGTGAACTCCTGGTACTTGTGTGTGCTTTATAAGACTAAAAACCTAAAGAGCCAAATTTGATACTCTATTTCTATTTCCATTTCCTTCAACCAGAACCAGGAGAGGGTGCATACAGAAGTAAATGAGAGGCTAGTCAGGAAATGGGCCAATTTACAGTCTTATAAAAACTCAGTAAGTCCAAACCAGCCTTGTACCCAACACATACACATAAACATACAAGTGCATATGTGCGTGCACAAATAGATCCCAGATTACAGATATTTTTTTTCTCATTACATACTATCAGCTTGCCTCCCTTTAAAGCTGTGCTTGATCTTACAGTTTTTTTCATCATTAAGTATCTTGGCAAGCCTCAGAAGCATGGCACAGACTACTCAAGGAGAATAGGGGAGACTGATTTTTCTGGCTGTGGAACAATCATCCTAACTGGCATAATCCAGCATCTTTTTATTAATGACAACACACAGAGGAAGTAACTATCTGAATAAAACTCCACTGCATGTGTGTGTTCATGAGACTCTTCCAAGGCTGCAGAGTCTGAGTCTACTCTAGCCTGCTGAGCTGAGAGGAGATTCTGAGAAGGGGACTACATCCAATTATGCCTTACTTCTCACTGACTACAAGCATCTCCTGAGCTCACTGAAACCCTCTTGTTCTGCTGGTGGTATAAGGCCAGAGCAAACATGAGACTTCACCCCACAGGAATGGCAGTATTTCACACTGCCCTGCCAAAGCAAAGTCACAGCAGCAGAAACTTGGGCACTTTGCCATGCTACTCACACTGCCGTCCTGCCTTTTTTCCTTATGCTTTGTATATAGTCTTTCAATCAAGCTCCATTCACATTTACTGAAGTTCATTATTCTGTTTTTAGCATTTCAAACACATTTGTGAAAGCAGGCACTATCTTCATTTTGATATCAAATGGAAATTAATTGATTGGCATAAAGAAATGCTGGCAAAGCAAGTATCTGCTCATCTACATGACAAAGGCAACACAGGTTCCCCCTAGCACTTGTTTTTAGTTTTCTGAGACCGGAGTCTCCTGAAGGTTTTCTCTTTCCCAAAGAGAAGAATAAGTCAATTTCCTTGATCTAACCCAATCATTTTTTATTCTGGAGATGAAGTAGCATTGTGCTTGCCATTACTCTGCCAAACCATTCTCATCTTTTCTGTAGTACATCTCACTGCAGTGGCAGGCCATGACAAACCAGAGCAGCATGGAGCAACACTGTCACCTCTCTTGGATGCTCTGCCTTTGTAGACACACCAGCCCTTTGTACCTAGAACTGCAAGCAGGTTCTTGCTAAACCAGAAGCAAGAAGATCACTACTTTGACAATGGGTACAGAGGCTCCCATTAGTCACAGGAGGCTTTTAAAATAAAACAAGGGAAGATTCCAAAAGTGGGAATGAATGAACCCCAGAAAAATTATGTCTTCCAGAAGCTAGAGGAATTTTCTTCTTGCTGTTTTGTTAAGCCTCCTTGGTCTGTTAAAGCAGCCCCCTTGTGAAACCATGCTACCAAATGAAAAGGTCATACCTGTTTAAGCAGATGATGGGATGTGGTGTCTGGTTGTTAAATAAGGGAAACTTTCTGTTCCTATAAAAAAATAGAGAAATACACACTCTATTTAGTGCATTTAGCATAAACTCAACACTTCAAGAACTCTGAGACACTGCACATGTGTACAATTGTGTCCAGACCTTTTTCCTCTCAGCTTTATTTCCCAAAGCTCACTTAAGAGACATAATTCAGATCCCCTGCCCTGTTATGTCCAGCTTGCCAAGGAAAAGCTTAATCCCTATGCCTGCCCAAAGAAAAAGATGACAATAGCTCCAAAAAGCCACCAATCAGGGAAGCCAAATGGAGTGCAGTACACTCCCTCCTCTGGGAGGACCTGGCAGGGCTGCTATATGAACAATCTCTGCTCTCTGGGAGGATGGCAAGCAGGAAGAAGGAAGGTGCTTGCAAAGACGTCCAGAAAGTAATGGAAGATGAGAAAGCGCACCCACCCCCCCCCCGCTCCAGATTTCCCAGTATGACATTTCAGAGCAGCAGAAGACTGAAATGCAGGGAACTACTTCATTTTCTTCTCAAAACAATTTTTTTGCCTAACTTGTATGGCAAGACCCCATATATAGAGTCTTAAGTTTTTTCTTAAAGACATAACTTTTCTTAAAGACATAACATATCTCGGCCAGCAGGTCAAGAGAGGGTCTCCTCCCCTCTACTCTGCACTGGTGAGACCACACCTGGAATACTGTGTCCAGTTTTGGGCACCCCAATTCAGGAAAGACAGAGATTTACTGGAGAGGGTCCAGTGTCCTGCTACACAAACACTCTTCTCATTCTAAGGCTTTGATCACAGGGGAAAACATTACAGCAGCAGACACTGAAGTGGCTGCTATCAGGGAGATGGGGGCCTCCTTGCCACATGTGTCTTTGAGTATCCCCTAAATATTATGGTGACAGCTGTTACTAAACCTATATTGAAGGCTGTACAGTTTCTCACCTTTCAGATACTTATAACTTTTCTGATTTTAATTGTTCAGGAATTTATTTCTCATATATGATATCTGACTCAATACTTCTGTTTGGGAGTTGTTCATTTTAAAGCTTCTGCAAGAATGGGCCAAACATTTCCAGGCACTAGATTAGTGAAAAATCCATCATTAAAACCCAGTTACAAAGCAGGATAATATTAAGGTAATGATAGAAGATAGGATGTAAGTACGCAATTAGTGAGAATTGTAATGCGTACACACAAAGGGGATTAACC
Organism: Ceyx melanurus; assembly: GCA_024611195.1. Classification (NCBI taxonomy): domain Eukaryota; kingdom Metazoa; phylum Chordata; class Aves; order Coraciiformes; family Alcedinidae; genus Ceyx; species Ceyx melanurus. Next base: position 45,465 of record JANHGL010017898.1, on the reverse strand, counting down.
ATAAACTGGAGAGCAGTTCAGGCTTTTCATACTCATTCTTTGACACTGAGTTAGTTTCCTTGCCTGTCCCATGTCACTGGCATGGGGCTGTAGTTAGTACAGCTTTCCACTGGTTTGCCCAGTTAACATCTAGCAAAAACTGAAAGATCTTGCTGTCTTGAAGGGTAGGGTTTTAGAGGGTTCTTACGGCAAATAAATGTAAAGTGACTACTCCACCTTACTGCAGAGCTGGCAGCAGAGTGTACAATTCACTTACATGCAATAATTAGTTACACTAAATGAGCTATGGGGAAATGAGGCTCCAGCCAGCATCAATTCTACCCACCCGCAGGATGAAGAGGAATGTTAAAATAAGCTAATTAAATTTGCTCTGGCTCAGTAGAAAAATCAATGTTCTCAACAGCTAAGTGTTCAGCACTTGGCGTCCCAACAGCCCTCTGATGTGTCACCATGAAAAATAATAGTCAGGACCAGAGGATGTGGATGCACCTCTCTTGGAAGAGGCAAATGCAAAGGACAGAGGTGTTCAACAGGGACATTGGCAAAAGGATGGACACACCAGCAAGACGTGAACCAGGTGATCAGATGTCATTTTTATCCCCCCCAAAATTGCTTTCTACTTTTACGTCATAGAACATGCACTAAAATAGTCTGCACTGAAACCTCAATCACCTCTCTGCTAAAGGTCTACGGCAATAAATGTGATTTTAGCCAGCAGCAGAATACCAAAAATATCAGACAATCAAAATACAGATGCCCAAAGTAGGAAGTAGTTTCACTGCCTCAGGAATTTGCTGAAGACAGGCTGTAATCAGCATTTTCACCTCTCACTGACCAGGAAGAAAATGAGATGTTTCAAGTATTATTCCCCTAGAAAACAGGAGAGACCTGCACCCACACAGAGAAGCCAACAGCTTCACATTTGGTGCAGTTATCTAGAAAATAAGATGTTAACATGGTCAGAACCTGGCACCATGTATATGAATGTGGTTTTCCACTTCTTATGAGCATCTTCGAATAATCACAGCACACAATATGGCAGGAAAGGGTTCTTTTTGTTTCTTTTTCCCCCTAACCCTCTTTCTTCACACAGAGGTCCCTGAAGAATCTCTCCCAATAGGGAACTCATTTAAATCAGCATAGTCTTTAGAAGAGCTTTGTCTTCTGATGAAGAGACTAGCTTGTTGATGGCCCAGCAAGGATGGCAGAAGATCACATAATCACAGAATGTCAGGGGCTGGAAGCGACCTCAAAAGATCATCTAGTCCAACCCCCCTGCCAGAGCAGGATCACCTAGACCAGATCACACAGGAACGTGTCCAGGAAGGTTTTTGAACATCTCCAGAGAGGGAGACTCCACAACCTCCGGGCAGCCTGTTCCAGTATTTGTCACCCTCACTGTGAAAAAATCCTCCTCATGTTTACATGAAACTTTCTATGCCTCAGCTTCCACCCATTGCCCCTTGTCCTGTCACCGGGCATCACCAATAAGAGCCTGGCTCCATCCTCCTGGCACTCTCTTTATATATTTATAAACATTGATGAGGTCACTCTCCAGTCTCCTTTTCTCCAAGCTAAAGAGCCCCAGCTCTCTCAGCCTCTCCTCGTAAGAGAGATGCTACACTCCTTTAATCATCTTTGTGGCTCTGCGCTGGACACTCTCAAGCAGTTCTCTGTCCCTCTTGAACTGGGGGGCCCAGAACTGGACACAATACTCCAGATGCAGCCTCACCAGGGCAGAGTAGAGGGGCAGGAGAACCTCTCTCAACCTACTAACCACATCCCAGAATGGCATTGGCCCTCTTGGACAAAAGAGCACATTGCTGGCTGCTCTAAGCATCACCTTTCCTGAGGAACAGGAGACAGAACAGATGAGAGGCATTTTTAATCCTAGTGGGAAGCTGCCATTAGGAGACCCTTCAATCTTGGATACAGAAACCTTTACCAGATCATGCAAGCTTATAACACTGAAGATACCTCACTGAAGTCTAAATGCAGCTTGGTAGGTACATTTAGCACATATACATTTACTTTCACTTAAGTACACTGTGCCAGTTTTCTGTTGATGCAGACTAATGCAGGTATAAAGAGCTCTAGTCTGGATGCATTGTGACCTAGCATAAAATGGATAAGGATACCTGTTCATGCTGGTTCTGCCATTCACCTCTGGATAGAGCATAACCCAAACTGCATCTTCATTCCCCTGTTGTATATGGTAGGAACTGCATTTCCTTTTTTTCTGTTAAACATTTTGACATCTATGTATAAAAACTGGTAGAAAGTCCCCAATGTGCACATACAGATACACACCAGAGGACTAAGGGTCTCTTTTATGCACAAGGTATTTGTAACTGTTCTTCACAAATGTGAAGAACACATTTGCTTACTCCTGCTTCTCCTCTTATTAAATTTTCAAAACAACTGGCTTGACATTTTATTCAGTTAAAAAAAAAAAAGTAACAATCTCTATTTTACAGGAGCTGTTTCCCCTCAGAGAGGAGCTGTTATCCCAAGGGGTCAGCCCATCCACCCAAGGCCCTTACTCTGCTTCACAAAGATCTATGAGCTTCACCCAGGTCCTACGGAATTGCACATTTAAGACTATAAACTCTTCAGTCTTGGAGCTTGTTTTCTGTGATGTGTTCCCCTAAAGCAGTGCAAGCAATGATAAAAACCTCAATTGCCACAAATTACTTCTAAGTATTCAGTGTTTTGCCCAACAAATGCATTATACATGTTAGTCTGCAAAGACCAGGGTTGCAAATGGATTTGATACATTAGCACCAAAGCTTTCCAAACAGCTTTTTAGAGTACACTCTTTTCCTTCCTACTGTCCATACACCTGCACCCTCCCCCCCACCCAGTGCTTTCCCCTCAGCAGCAGAGGGGATAAAATAAGATAACAAACATTTTACACAGGGATGCAAAGAAAAAGAATCTGATATCTGGAGGGCAGAATACACTACACATTTATAGTCGGTGTCCAGAGAGCTAGGGAATGAAGGTCGAATATATCTGAATCTCAGTTGGTGTTGATGTGGGTAGCAAATGTCTTTAAAGCACTGCAGCTGAAAGAGACAATCCAGAGGGTTAGGCTGGTGCAAACCACTCACCAGCAGAAGTTAGCCACTGAAACTGGCTGCAGATATGGCGCAGAAATTCAGAAAGGATTGCAGAAGGATGTTGCCTTGCCTTGTGAATCAAGAGTCCAGTGCCACCTGAGAAGAACCCATACTGAAATTTTCGCCATCAGTTTGAAAGGCCTTTAAACAAGCAATGCTGATCTTGCTATCACAAATATATTTATTCTAAAAGCTATTAAGCTGCTTCATTGTTAAAATAACTGGATTGCTCCTATCTTTTTGATTCCTATTGCCTGTCTGGTGACCATGGAAATCTCCTTTTCACTGTAATACCCACAACAAATTTTGGGTATTTTAATAGAAATTCTATGAGCCTTACAAGTTGAGAATTATGATTCTGTTATTGGGAAGATACCTTAGGACTGCTACCACTAGTCTGAGCAGCTCACCGTTGCGAAGACAGAAGAGACAGTGTTTTGGTTTTGACTGTGAGGAGGAGATGGGGAAGATTAAAATCTCCCTCAGCATCCAAGAATCTTGGGTAACTGGAGCCTGAAAGGCACTGCAGGTAGGAGACACTGTTCAATCATTTATGGAAATCAAGGTTAGCAGTGTCAGCATAGTTGGCTTGAGAGGAAACAGTTTCCTCATCCTCTTGGCACAAAAGTAACTTGGCTACATTAGTGGCTGCCAGTAAGTAAGGAGTAAAGAAAGGAAACAGAGAAGGACAAGGAAAGCAAAGCATAAATGGTACATCAATATTTTCATAGCTTGCATACAGAAGCCCAGCTAGGACCCCACAGAGATTTGTTTCAGTAATCTTAGATACAGAGGCAATTGCTATATTTGATGAAAATGTATAGTGTCTGGTTTTTACAAATAGTGTATCTGATTTTATAAGTAGCAGGGAAATAAATTGTTCTGATGACAATTACTGCTGAGGCATTAAAGGCACTTTGTCACATTTAATGGCGTAGACCTGTCATTAACACTCAATTTCTCTTAACTTTCTCCCTTTGTAGTTGCTCAGCGAAGATAGGTCTGGAGGCTGTTTTCCTGGTCTTGCGAAGATGAATTTTAAATTCATAATGCTTGAAAGATGTGCTACCTGCTATTTTGTATCTATAATTTATTGTATAACAAGTTCCTATAAATTCTTACAGTAGCTTAAGAGACTTGTAAAATGAATTGTTAGCTTTTTTTCTCAGTTCATCAACGAAGCAGAAAGAGCTCAGGTGACTTAGACTTCCTCTAGACAGCCCCTGGACCTGCAGCTCTGGCTGGCTTCCTCCGTGGAAGACGCTGGCCTCCAGAAGACTCTCACTGTTAACTGAGAGACACTGGCATAGCAATATACCAGTTTCTGCTATTTGCTTTAAGAAGCCTCAGCTATTTCAGACACTCATTAAACCATTGTATGGACACAAACTGCTTTTTCACATGCTGGAGTGGAAAAGCTCACCAGAGACTATTCTGTACAAAGACTGTCTGCTACAGTCATTTACTGAAACAAAAACCAGCAGCCCTGCAAGTTGGTAGCCAAGAGAAAGTGTTTAAGATCTGGAACTGAGAAATATTCCACCTATTAGGGATACACTGTCCTCACCTCAGTAGTGCACATCAGAAAACATGTTTCCACGCTGTGGTCTAGCACCACACACACAGAGCTACAATGAGAAGCTGCATACCTTTCCATTTGGGACACAACATCCCCCCTACCCCCTGGGGTGAAGACCTTGACAAATACTGAAATAAGTTTGTAAGAAATGATTGTGATTTCTTCCTTTGTTTTTGTTTTTTGTTTTTTTTATTTGGGTTTTTGTTTTCCTTTTTAAAGGAACAGTAAAAAGATCGTAACATACTTCAGAATAAGGGCACTGTACTACACACATCTTCTTAAACACTGCATTTAATCTGTTTTAGGACTAACAGAACTTTCTAAAACAAGCCACAGCCTTCAGTAAACCCATAGATGCAAAGCAAAGTGTGTTGAAATGAGACTGCTCCCAAACAGAGTTCTTGCAGTGAATAAAGCCAGGATGTGCCAAGATCGCAGAGGGTCTTCTGTCTCAGCCCTGAGTGACAGATACCATCAATGGAGAAAATCAGTCATTGCCTTTCATCTCCTTACAAAAGCCTTGACAGCCAAGCTGTTGCAAACCAACAGTACAGGAGCCTGCCCCTTAGACATCACAGTAATTTGGAAGGAGGAGAAGGGGAGGGAGGACAAGAAGGAAGGGGAGGGAAAAAGAGGGCCTGAGGAACTGGGACAAAGTATCAGGACTAAGTGTGAGGACGAAGTGTCACATAAGACTGATGGCTGGACAGAGCCACTTGCAGCATTGCTAAGCATGGATTTAGGGAAGCTGAAGATCCATTGTCCAGAGCAGGCAGGGCCCTGCACATGTGGAAGATGCTGCACACACCATGAACTGGGCACAGGTCCCTGCTGCCTATGCTGCTATTGAAGTAATTTTCTCAGCGGCTGGTGTCGAGTCCTGTCCTACTGCAGCAGAAGGTTCAGCCCAGAGGGAAAGCAGCAGTTATGTTACTCCAAGCTCAGCAATATGCTGCTCTGGTTTCCAGGTTCTATTGTCCAAAGTCAAAGGTGGGTTTACTTTCCCTGCAAGATCCAGGACTGTAATACACGTATAGCCTATATGTAGGGTGGGGGTGAACCGTCAGGGCAGCTTCAACAACCACCTTCCAAAGGACAGCACAGGAGTGTAACACAGGTACTGGCAGGGGGGGGTGTGGGTGTGGAATTAAGGGACAGGAAAGAGGCTTTCTGCAGCTGAAAAATGAAGGAGGATATAAAAGAGGGGATTAGAAAGCAAGAGCTGCTGCATTGGCTTGGGTCCATCCTCCTGCTTGTGGATCCTTTTCTAGCACTTCTGTTCATCCCGCAGATGTTCCTGGATACACTAGGCAGACATAAAATTTCATATATCCAAGAGTCAACTTGGTATTTCAGAGGTGCGATGGAAATGTAGTCAGGCACAATAAAAACATGTCTTTTTCTTTTTTTTTGCTTGGGTTTACTTTTATTCTTGGTATGATATACAATTTAAGGACATCAACTAAACTTCAGGAGATGATTATGACCAAAAAAAAAAAGTTATAAAATCCCATTTTATAGTTTGCACACAGAGAATTCCTGGGGGTTAGAGTGGATTACTACCCAAGACAGGGAGAAAACCAAGAGACCAAAGGCTTTCAGCTCCTGACTCTAATAATAAGGTTAAACACATATTCCCAGCACTGCCCATGATGTAACACTGTGTGTAACTTCATAATCCTGTAGTAACTAAGTGCAGCCTTTTCTCAGCATGCCTGTTAATACAAACTACATGGTGCCAGGAGATGAACAGCAGTTCAGGATTCAGAGCTGCTCTGGGGCTGTATGGGGAAGCCACATTAACCTACGGTTATTTCATGGGTTTCTGTAGTCAGCAGGCTCTATGCTGTCTCTAATTTTAAATGCTCCAAAGTTAACTTTGAGGAGTGGAGAGCAGGCTCCTCTGCAAATTGTGTGGTACCCATGGTAACTGAATCTAAGCTGAGCTTTTACACTGAGGTAGATATATTTGAGATAATAGGTCCTAAAGCACCAGATTAAATATGAAAGGGACACTAGAAGACACTGGCTAGAACACATCCTCCAAGGCACAGCTCCAACATCATGGCACATGTGCCACCAGAGATGCCCAAGATAAATACAAAAGGTATAAAAACATTGCCTGAAGACATCCCTCTGGGAGCAAATGTGACAGGAGATGCAGTACAGGTCAGCAGGCATTGCCAGCCTTTCCTTCGCAGAAATTTTAGTACCATACTTTGGACTTCTGCTTCTTCCTTCTCCCCAATTTAGAGCATCCTAGCCAAGCAGTGGTGTGGCAGTACTGACCACATCCCCTGGTGCATCATGGAAGTTTTACCAGCACTATTTTTGAACAATGTATTGATGGCCCCATTTCACACACATTCCAGTAATACACACATGTCCCATGCCCAATACAACTGCAGAGCAAAGCTCCCAGAGGCTTTTAAACCTTTTATCTTTTAAATCACCTCTAAACTGCTTATCTCCTCTAGTAATCTGGAATCCACAGTCACCTGTCACAGGGTGAAGGGGAATTAATTAAAGCAAAGTCTTTCAGTAGTTAACAACTGGAAGTTTCTTTCATGCTTTGCTGGGGATTTTCTGGACAACCTCTGCCATCATTTTCTCCTTCTGCCTGAAGGTCTGCACCTCTGGGAATCCCAAGAAGTGACCACCACCAGCTCCTGCTCATCCCAGCCAGGCACCCCAGAGACAGCATCTGCAAACTGGTATCAACCTAATTAGGCCACATCACACTAGGGGGATGGTCCAGCAAATAACTCCCTCGTTCAATTTCAAAGGTTCTGGGGAACCCTCTGAGGTGCCAGATGCTTTTGCAAAAATACAGCCACAGACTGGGCTGCAACCCTGGCGAGTGCCAGTCTCCCTGGCAATTGCCAGCCTCCCTTCTGTGCCAGGGCAGAGCTTACCGAAGGAACCAGGGACCATGACTGAGACGTCAGTAGGGCCTTCGGCAAGAACCCAGTGAGAGGTGCCTTAGGACAGGACAGGGGATGACAGCAACCCTTGTGCACAGAATCACCATCTCCCTGCTCTCGACAGAGTCTAACCAAGGCAGCTGTCATGGTTAAGACACAGTTGTCCCAAGCCAACTACCTGACTGACATCTAGCATTACTTTATTTTCTGCTTGAAATGCTCCTAAAAGTGGACTGTTTCTCCCAGGCTGGGGACTGTTGAAACAACCACAGCTGCCATAAAATTCCTCTTAGCATGCATCTGGTTCCTGCTTTGTGGAAAAACTAGTAACCTGCTGATTACTTCATTAAATGAATAATGCTCCATTGCAGAGAGAATATGATACCTGAAGCAGACAGGAAGAGATATTTCCACTGTGAAACAGGACTCAGGAGCCACATATTCAGCCCTGGAACACAGAGTGTTCAGCACCAGGACACCCACAGCCAGCCTTGTCCCCTTCTCCCATTTTCCCCTCATTCCACTGCCCACCCATCTTTTCCCTCCTCCTTGCTTAACTCTTAAGAGCAGCAAACTCAAGTGACATTTGCTTAACATGAGGCATTTGGTAAGAAATGCCAGCTTCATTAAAAGATTAGTGATGCTTATGGGACATGGGTCCCACAAAATGCCACAGTCATGTAGTACTCAGAGATGCGACAGTAGGAAAATTGTTCAAAGAGGCTGAATTATGTCAGCTCACCAGACCCTAAGGGGCTCAGTCCTTGGATTCCCACCTTAAGAAAAAAAAAAAAGTAAAAAAAAAAGTTTTATTTTTGTAACTAATAAAGAAATAAAGAAAATATTGGTAAAACCTCTTCTGCTGCTCTTCCAGTTACATGAAAGCCCTTCCTATTTGCAGCAGAGTGTAGGTGTGTTCAGCTGGTAAGAATTCAAGCATAGCAGTCTCACCGTATGCAGGTAAACAAATCTGCAAATATAATATTGGGATTGGGCAGAGAGCTTTCACAAAACGTAATTTCAAGCTGGGGTATAGACTCCAAAACAGATTGTGGATGCTTCCTGAGAGTCTGTCAAGGCCAGACTGAAATCTTCTCTCCAAAATGAACATGTAAACAATTTCCAGCCACAGAATTTGGACTATTATACTCAGGAAGTCTGCCACTCTCCATTTATACAATTCATAATGTCTGGAGCCCAACTTACAGCAGAAAACTTTGACTCCTCCATTCCCCTGGGGCCAAGGAACACCCACTGTTCAGCTCATTTACCCTCCATAGGCTCTGGGGGATGCTGTCCCACACTGTCCTGCCAATCACCCACATCTCCATCGCTGCAATAAATGGGCACAAAGGGTCAGCCTCACAGTTGGGAGCAGCCATTGCACTTCCCAGCTGGGTTTGGGGTTCAGAGTCACTTGCAAATGCATCCTGTCATTAATCCACTCTGCCTATCTGCTCTTTTGAAAAACCAGACTTGATTTGTCAGGGCTCTTTCTACTCAGGATGCAGGCAGCAGGGCTGGAATGAAAGCAGGTGTCCATAAATAAAGCTAATGTCATGAGTCTTGCTGATACCCACTTGACCAACACCTTTTTTCCTCCTCCCTTTCAAAAGAAAAATAAAATTTTTAATTTGCTGAATTTTTACTTCTAAAGAAACTGTGGGCTGCCCTTCTCCACATGCTGGTGGTAAATGGGCAGCTATAAGAGTGATCACCTCATACTGTGGAGACCTTCTCAGCTCCCGAAGCTCAGGCTCATTCAGTACCCCACTCCCTGAGCTCACAGACCTTGCTGAAATATGAAGATTTTCAGCTGGACCAAAGTGCCAGGCAAAGCAGCTGCACTCCCTTTGAGTCTATGTTTCCTTACAGGGCTACACTGAGCCAGCTGGGAATTCCCTGGGCAGGTCAGCACTGCTTGGCAAGGTGCTGGTCACTGATGCCCAGAGCTGGCAGAGATTGCCTTACCAGGTCTCACAGGGTTTCTGAACTGTTTTCTCACTAGAAGCTCAACATATATATAAACTCCCACATCACTACATACTTCAGACTAGGTCGACTGAAACTTTTAAACTGTTTTACTTGCTTTTTCATTCAGTTGAGCTTTCCTTCAGAAATTTGAGCTCTTTCAAACTGAACGATGTATTTTTTTCTCCCATTTTTAAGATGTCTAAAAAAGGCATTTTAAAAATCCGAAAAAGGGGAAGGCATTTTTCAGGAAGGGAAACTAATCCTTTCCCAAGAGCAGATTTCAATTTAAGAACAGTTGGGTTTTTTTCTTGTTAAGAACAAAACAGAACAACTGGTTAGAAAAACTCCATTTAGCTCTACTTCCAAGCTTCAACATCAACTCCAAACCTAACTCTGGGAAACAAGTCCTTTGTTACTTGCCCCAACTATGAGACAGGAAAAAACTGACCTGCTTTTACTTGGGAGAAGAGTTTGCTGTGAGGACTCTCTACTGCAATGTATATATTCCAACCACTTGTTTATTTGAAAATTATGTAGTTCCTGTGAAACCAAATGTCCTATATTTAACAGCTTAAGCTATAAGTCATAAAAGCCAAATTCAGCAGACTATTTATTATTAAGAAATAGGGATCCAGATGGCTAGCTGGGGTCAAGCTGAGGCCAGCATACCCATAAAGATAACACACTTGTGTGTCCTTATTAAATTTAGGGATTTAGTAACAACAGGAGTGTTTTTCTTTTCTACCACTGAGTTAACTTTGCTTACTTTAATAAAAATACTCTCTATCTTTCACAAAGTTTAAAATAACTAGAAGGTGCTAGAAGTGGGAGATCACTATACTGTGGGTTTGTGAGTAACTGTTGTACCTTTTTTTCCAGTTAATTAAAAGCTAATAATAACTTTTTTTTAGAAGCCAAAAGTTTTGCTGACAGTCCTCCTGTATTTGGGGAAACCTTGCTGTGGCTCAAGGGTCTAGAAACCAGTACAGCCTCCTCTTCTACAGCCATCTGCTCAGCTAAGATGAGCCTGTGGCAGCAACCACTTCTAGGTGCTGAAGATTTGTCATCCTTTACTGCTTCACAAAGCTCAGGTGGTAGATGCTGGGTGCTGAAGTCTGTGCTTCCTGGCTACTGCAGGAAACAGAGGAATCTCCAGGCAAGCAGTTGTCATCACTGTCTCTTACTGCCCATCACTCTAACACTAGCCTACCAAGTCAAGTCGACTTTTAAAACCAGGAGTCTGTAAATCCAAAGGCAACTTTTAGCAAATTATGAAGGTTTTGAGCACCAGCTGAGATCAGGTTAACATGAAAGGCTTTCGTTCCAGTGACAAATTTGAGATGGGCTGGTGAGCACTGATCTGTTGAAGCTTCACTGCTTCCAGGATGAAGCCCTGCACCTCATCACAGGCTTTGCCCACACTACAGCCACCCCAGGGCAGGCATGGATTCTCTGCCACGTGGATTCAGCAAGACCCGCCTCAGATCCTGTTTGATATTGATGTTTACCCAACAGAGAACTAATTAAGAGCTGATAACATTGTGTCATCAGACTAGTGTAAGATAAAGCAAGGAAATAGAAACCAGAGGAAATTCAAAGAGTCCCAGGGCGCTCTCAAATCCCCACGGCATATCCCCTTCCCTTCTCTGAAAACTCCGGTGTCAATGACTAGATAAAATGAGACAAACTCACCAAGAACTCGTCAATAACCAGCACCGCAGAAGGCACAGATTATACTGTTGGCCAAAAGGCTTACAGGTCCTCCTTGCAATTTTCTATCACCCTTTCTCTTATAATTCCCTTTATTTATAAGCAGTTCAAAAGTGTATTCCATTATTATACTTTAATTGGCTTATGATTAATCAAGTAGGCAGTGCTAAGGAGATGAGAAACCATGGTGCAACACAGTAGAAAGCATCAGACGCCTTATTTCCTCCCTCAGAAAGAACTGTATGGTGCATTTGAAAACACTTAGCAAGCGGCAAGCTAACAAGAAAAGCATGGCAAATACAGATTTCTACCCTCTTGAAAGCAAATCCCTGTAAAGAAAATTATTATTCTCTCTCAGCACCACATGCTTCTGATTGTATAAAAATGTATTAGAATAACAATGCTTTTTCCTAAGATGACCAATCTCAGGAAATTATTTCTGTGCTGAAAGCTGCACTTCACTTGCTGGAGACTACATAAGTACCAGGCTGCACCGGTTACTCACAGTGCCACGCTCTCTCCAGCAAAAGACAACACTGATTGCAATACGTCCACGAGGACAAAATGAGACAAAAATAGTGTTTTGGCCTTAAGATTAAGGACTTTATGGGTCATAACAAAGCCATTAACACCAAACACCTGTTGGAATAATATCAGAACCAAGTCTTTTAGTTTTTAATTCATTTACGTGGCAAAATAGCCTCTTTTTTGAGAGCTAACATGTAAAATCTGAGGAGTTTTCAAATCAGAAGCTCAATACTCAGAAGTGCATGATAGCTTCCTTAGAACACTGTGATGTGTTATATAACTACCTGAATAAAGATTAAAAGACATGACCGAACCCCAAAGGTTACTGACCCATTTGACCACAAGGGCTGCAGCCTTCTGTAACAGAGGATTTTGGGTACTTAAGTGAAATTTAGACCTCATGCTGGAAGAGTCACACTTGGATGGAAAGTCCTAAAGAAAACTCAGTTATCTAGAGACCAGCACTTCTGCCTACCTGGCAGATACTTTTCCACATGTTCTTGATCCACTTTCAATTCACACATTTGAAAATGGATCCACAGATTCAGAGACAACATTATGGAGCAATAGAAAGCTGTTTAAAAACACTCATGTATAGCAACAAAAAAACACAATAAGGAGAATCTCCATTTCTGAACCAATGCATTTGCTAACAAAATTTCTACTTTCTATTTTGAGGATATTATAATTTATGAAACCACCCTATAGCTCAAAAACTACTTCTATAAATAGATACCAAATCCCCTTAAAAGAAGAGGATGAATGATACTACTTAAGGAAAGAACATGATGCCACAAGCAAAGGCTTTATTTTCAATTCTAGAATTGTGTTCTGTCCATCACATCACATGTAGGAGGACATGGCAACAGTTCCAATCCTCGGTCTAAAGTTGAGGGATTACTACAGGTTGAGCACCTGTCAGGCAGCAAGTCCTTCCATGGTTGTTGGGCAGTGACAGAAAGCCCTGCAAATACAATCACAGAATCATCAAGGTTGGAAGAGACTCTTAAAGTCATCGAGTCCAACCATTAATCCAACACTGCCAAGCCCACCACTAAACAGTGTCCCTCAGCACTCCATGGGTCTTTTAAACCCTGTCAGGGATGGTGACAACCACTGTCCTGGACAGCCTGGGCCACTGCTTAACAAGCTTCCCAATGTCCAGCTTCAACCTCTCACGATGCAACTTGAGGCTATTTCCCCCTATCCTATCACTTGTTACTTGGGAGAAGAGCCTGACCCTCACCTTGTTACGACCACCTCTACACCTGGAAGATACCACTAGATTCCAGCAACAGAATTAACCAGACACTGCTCAGTGCTGCCAGATATTATAGCCACAGGTTCCCTCTAGTTGGAAGCGCAGAGCTATGTGCTGTTGGAAAGCATCTGCTGGAGTCAGTTCATACAGCCCCCTGTAACTTGAGCTCAGGGTAAGTCCCATATCTCATTCAGGGAGTCAGCCCTACACTGCAGGTTACAGAGCTAAATCAGCTCAAGCTTTTCTAGCTTTTTTCTTGTAGCTGAGAACCAGGGACTAAGAGGCCTGAACCCTGAGAAAAAGATTTTCCTTTCAACTACAGGGCCTGAAATAATTTATTTTTTTTTCCTTTTTATTTCAGTGGCCTGCCTTTGGGTTCTGTATCCCACAGTTCCCTCAGGTCTATTCATCAAAGCAAGTAGCAACAACCTTGTAGGATCTGATCCTACTTATTTCTAGTTTATATCTATGTGCTAAGTGCATCCTTAATAGATGCAGCCTTTGGCAGAGAGTGGGACCCATTACAGCAGGCAGTGCACATACTGAGAAAAGGCTTTGGTCCTTCAAGAGTTCACAGCCCAATAGAGACAAACAGAAGGTAGAAAAGGAAACTTCTACCCCAATCTTGCCACCTACAGAAAATATCTTGCAAAAGACATTTTATCATCAGAACTAATAACTTCTCTGCACATGAGGCAGTGCCTTGCACAGTGAGGGCTGCTGTGTGCCTTGGCTTCCAGAGAAAATAAACAAAGAGCTACAAAGGCACAAAGGAATTTTCTGGCTATTGCAGCATACGCAGAGACAAAAGGGTAACTGCCTTTGCACGGGGCAGCTACGGCCTCAGAGACTCCCCTGTGAATGAGGCTTCCCTCCCTACACCTGCCTATCTGGGGATAGCAAGGTCCCAACTCCCCTCCCGCTATCCCGAGGTGAAAGCAGAGCAGCAGCAAGACACACCTCTGCATGAACCTCCTGAGCTGCCTGCAGCTGTCCCACCTGGTACCACGGGACAGTCTGGTTAAGCACAATGTGCCAATTAGCTTTTTACCCATCCAACACTGTCACATCAGTTACAAGGAAAGAGCTTATTGATTATAACCAAGCCAAAAGGACCCCCTACTAGAAGTTGCTTCCATAACATTTTTTACTACTGATTATTAATAGAGCAAACTGATGGAAAATAATCTCCAAAAGTGAAGTAGACAGTTTAACTGGAAACCTATGAAGTGGGAATAAAGAGCTCACAAAGGAGCAAAGTGAGGGCATAGTTGCTATGGCCTGTCCTGTGAATGCCATGAGTTCAATGCTTGCATCCAACTTCCAGCATTCTCCAACAGCTGGGAAGATGCCCAAATGGGAACTAATAATGCTCTGAAATCCCAAAACACGTAGAAAAAAAGCTAAAAGCCATCTCAGCGGTCTGCACCGTTTTCACATTGTTAATAAGCCCCATTTTTTAATCACACACATCTTTGGTGGGTTTATGGAGAACATATGTAGCGATTTCTGCTACTGGAATTTCCACCACTGGGATTTCCATAGGTGGGAAGAGTAAATAACATGCAGAAAAGAACTACACTGCAGGAAACAACACCCTTTTAAAACTGCACACACTTTAATGTACTGTTTGCAACCAGGCAATAAAATCACACAAATCTGTTTGAATATTGAAAGAAGCAGTTCAATGGGAGTTTAATTTTTAGGGTTGAGCCCACACAGACCTAAGCATTGCTATTAAATCACTCTCAAGAAATAATCTATTTTAAACAGCCTATTTGGTATTTCCCCTCACCATTCTTACCTTCAAACATTCAGCTAAGTCCATCAGAACTACTGCCTACCTATTCATTATAATTATGTAGATACGTGAATTAAAACATCTCCATTTGTGTAAGCATATGATAAGCTTATACACCTGAACACCTCCACATTCACACAACTACACCTTAACCAGCAATGTTTGCTGGTTATGACATCAATTTACTAAAAATGATCAACCAAGAAAAAGACAAGAACAGTAAAATACAGATGTTATAGAGTCTGTTAGATGTGAGGGTTGTTTTACAAACATATTCATAGCAGCCACAAGCATTTTAAAGAAAATGGCAATCTGAGAATCAAAGCAAGACAAAGCTCTGCCAACTCAACACAAGCAAATAATTAGAAGGTGAATTTTACTAGTTATTATTAAACAAAAATTTGTCCCATCCTGTCAACATCATTAACATCACTTTTCAGCATTATGAGATATTACAGCAGGCTACCATAGCAGTACTGTGATCAATGTGCTGCAAGCTCTAAGAACACCTGTCTTCCCAACCAATATATTTTACAAATACAGTACAATGTGCTGGAGGGTGGGAAAAAACATATTTTTTCTTTCATTTTCTTTAATCCATGTTTTTACCCTAAAAGGGTTCTATTGCTCTGAACTTAAAAATCACAGCCCATGAAGTGTACTACCCAACTACAAATAGATTTTTTATATGTGTAATTGTGTTGTGTCAGTGTCCCCACACCAGCTTCTCGAATCTCAAGCTGTTTTATCAGCATGCCTAAGCAGTTACAATTACATTTTCTTTACAATGGCCTGACTGCTTTGTAGCTGCTCCTTAGTTTTGCTTAAATGAGACTGCTGCAGGCCCACAGCCCTTCCTCCTCCCATCCTAAATGCAAACGATGCTCAGGGTGGTTAGGGCTAGAGGGATGACAGTTCATTTTCTAAAAATTGTTCCTCACTGCAGCAGAACAATATCCAAGCCACACTATTGGCCAGTCTCAGTAGAAATGCAAAAAGGAAAATTATTTTTTTCTTCCTCTCCCTCCTCCACCACCTTTCAGGTTGGTTGGTTTGCTTTTCCAAGACACTCCCTCTTGCTTAATTTTTGCCCATAGAGGCTGCTCCTCCAGCAGCCACTTTCTTCAAGGGACCCCTGATATGCTGTAGAGGCACCAAAAGGAGATCCCTTCTTGGATACAGTGCTCAGCTTGTTGATCTGCTGATTAGCACCATCATCGATTCAACAGCCCAGGCACAGCATCTCCATAATAGCATCTCCTTTAGGATATATTAAGACTGGATTTCTGCAGTGCTTATTGAGGCACTTCAAACCCTTCACAGAAGCTCAACCGATATCTGTGGGGCAAAGACCATAAACTGGCAGAACAAACAAGCAAACAAACAAAAACGTACCAGCAACTTCAAAATTCAATTGTTTATTAATGCACTAGACACCTCCCAACTTTCACTTCCAGCTAAGGAAGCAAGGTCCTTAGTGTGTTGCCACATTTTCATGTGCAGGAGGACTCACGCTTTCTCGTAAGCCTGTCAGCACAGAGTTGCACAGGATTTTGCTTTAGAGTGAGCTAAGATGCTGTTCAATTTTTAATTCACAGACATGCACTGACAAGTGACAAGCTGTGTTAAGCACCCGAGGACAATTCAACAGTCTCCTGTCTCTGCAAAACCACAGGGCTACCCTGGAGCTCTCAGGAGCACAATGGTAGGAGGATGACTCCAACAGCAACAGGGGGACCCTGAACTCACACAGGATTAACCTCTGTCCAGGAAAGACAAATACCTTCAGAAATGTTCCAGAATATTCCTGTTTTCTTGCACTTACTAAAATTCACATTACTTGGACAGTTTGTCAAAGTGAGTAATTTCACTTGGGCATTTCAGTATTAGCAGTCCTTTAAAAGTCTTCATTGCTGATGTTGAGAACACCTGGATAGTACAGATCACTAAAACATGAACTGCAGACCAACTCCTATCTCTGCTCACAGGCAGACCTTCTGTAGCTGCTGCACTAACTGGCTTTGGACTTGATCCAGAGATGGTAAAGACCTTCTGCTCAACACTGCCTTGCAGACAGCAGAGCCAGCCACCGTCTTATGAGTCAGTACCATCTCCCCACAGCAGGTAAGCAGATTGACTTAAGAGATGAACTGGCACAATGAAGAGTGTCTGCAATACGTTACACACTTACCATTACGTTTTATTACTGTTAGCCTACTTTAAAAAAACCTTCAAACTTCTCCATGTTTGCTAGCAATATTTTTTACATAGTTCCTTGAATCATCTTCCATGTCCAACACTTGTTCTCCAAACTTTGCATTTATTTCCCTTAATATAATTAAATCGTAGAACATATTTTGGCTTTCAGTGCTTATTGCTCCAGCTCTTGTTTATATGGCAATTGTCTTCTGTTGAAAGCCAAATGCCCTATTAAAGTGCAGTGATTAATCAGGATGATAAATGCTGCAGTAAGGCCCCTGCTATCAATCACATTGCTTGCGCATAAAGGCGCTCATGCCAAAAAGGGGGGAAGGCTCATTTAGCACCATTGTAGTAAGATTATTTTCAGTTAAGGAAAGTGGCAGCTCCTTTATCCAGCAATGAATGAAGACTGACCAGCAGTTTAGAGACCTAGTAAGACATGGTTAAAGATGATAATAAAACAAAGTTATCCTATGTGAAAGAGGACAGATGGCAGTCACACAATAGCCATCAAGTCTATTTAAACAGATAAGTAGTCTTCCTACGCCCACCCCAGCTCTAAACATGTGCCAATTCAAAGGCCAGCTCTCACTGCCAAGAGCCCTTTAACCTGAAACAGGTGCAGAGGTCATGGTTTTGCCTTCCACATGCTCATTTATAAATTTGTCCATTCTCTCTGTCAGGTGTAAAATAAGCAGAGCCCAGGACAGATGCTCTTGTGCAGCAGTGATAAGCTATGTCTATGCGCCTTGCAAACATGTGCTCCAGACCCCAGGACAAAGTGACACACAGCTCTGGCAAAGGCAGAGGAGCACTGCTTTGAAAACACAGCAGACAGCCTGTCATTTCATTGGAAGCCTCAGCAGAGAAGCTGCCTGAGACAGTAGAATGCTGCACAAGTGATGCCCATTTCACTTCAGAGATGCAGGACATCCTCACAGAATCACAACATGGTAGAGGTAGAGGTTGGAAGGGACCTCTAGAAATCATCTTGTCCAACCTCCCTGCTAAAGCAGGGTCACCCAGAGCAGACTGGCCAGGAACATGTTCAGGTGGGATGTGAATCGCTCCAGAGAAGGAGACTCCAGAACCTTTCTGGGCAGTCTGTTCCAGATCTCTGGCACCCCCAAAAGTATTGACATTTTCCCTTATGTTTAGGTAGAACTCCCAGTGTTCTGGTTTGTGTCCACTGCCTCTTGCCCAATCACTGGGCACCACTGAAAAGAGTCTGGTGCCATCATCATGACCCTCACCCATTAGATATTTGTAAGCATTGATAACATCACTTCTCAGCCTCTCCAAGCTAAACAGCCCCAGGTGTCTCAGCCTCTCCTCATGAGAAAGATGCTCCAGCCTTCACAGACACTGTTGGACTCTCTTCAGTGGTTCCTTGTCTCTATCTGGGGAGCCCAGAACTGCACACAGTACTCTAGATGTGACCTCTCTAGGGCAGAGTAGAGGAGGAGGAGGAGAACCCTCCTTGACCTTCTCTCTTGACCTCAAGGCAGATTCTCTGTACAGAGTATCAGTGACATATATAGGGAAAGAGGAACAGAAAACCACCAGTATAGGCCAGGGTGGCCAGAGCAGGCAGGCTGAGGTGAGTTTTGAATTACATGGATTGGTGAAAGCCTGAATTCTACCAAGCAGCCAAGAACCTGGGATCCGAGGCCAATTTTTGCTAAAGGGAGCTTTTATCAAAAGTAAAAGGTGCTGAGTCTGGGAAATGAGCAGCCAGAGACAAGCAGAAAAGTTGGAGGGGAGTCATCAGGGGGCTGGTGAGACAGACCATCTCAGCAAGATTCTATGAAGTCTGATGGGCTCTCAGACACTGCAAGACTGGGGCTTTTAATATTGCAAGGATTAATTCAATCCATAGACTTAACCTTCTGACAGCAAACCTGCATAGAGACTGAGTGCCAACTGTCTGTCTGCTGCAAGTCGGTCCATCAGCCACAGCCTGGCCAGTCAGCGTTTTAGGTGTGGCCAGCAGCCACAGCTTCTTGCAAAGGCCAAGTGTCGCTGTCTCCCACCTGCTTAACAGCCTGCACTACGACATCTTTAAATACATCCAGCCTCTGATCTCTGCAAGCAGCATTGCTGGGAAATGAAAATGCTCTGGATTCAGTTCTCATAAACACTCATGGCTGTAAATCCTCAAAAGCCTTTTGAAGCACTGTCATTACATATATACTATACTATGTCATGGGAAAGAAAGTCATAACTATTTATTTTCCTTGTTTTAAGAAGAAAGGGAGCATAACTGCAAGGAAGTGTATTAGTACTGTAACACAAATTGAATTCAAATGTGATAACATTTTTTTTTGACAGAATGCATAATAGCAGTTTTGTCCCCTCATTATATTTAGCAAACTATCCAAACAGAAATATGGGTGGAAAGGAGATGCTCATCCGTGGCACTACCCTTTGCACTACAAGCCTATCCTAAGGCTTTTCAATAATCCAGCATCAATTCCATAGATGCTGGATTAGACAGAGTATTTTTAATTTTTTTTTAAACCATTTTACTTCTGTAACAGTGTTTCAGAACACCCAAATAGCCTGACAAGACAGAAACATCTCCTCTTTGACAGATGTAGAAAGCTAAAATAAAATACAGCCCAGACACTGGATTTTTATAAACTGAGTGAAATTCTGGGTGACTGAACACAGGTACACTCCTTTTTTCCCCCCTAACATTATGGATTTAAAGTCTACTTTTCTGTATTGCACATATGCATTATATATGCAAATTCATTTTTGGTTACAGAAAGAAGTTGACTTGCTCCAGGAATTAGTTTTCCCCCAGTTCTTTATTCCAATATAACTCATGAAAATGCTTTCAACTCTAGCACTCTTAGTGATACTAGTAAGAAAAATTTGTTTTGATATTTCTCCTGCTCGTTGGGATACATACTGCAGAAAGGCATTTTACAGGTCAACAAAGTGTTATTACAAGGACCCCTCATCACAGAGATTGCTCTGGGAAATGTAAATGCAAACACTAACAAAGTGTAAGTGAACATGTGGACACAGGTGCAATGATTTGACCGCATCCCCTTCCTTATGTCTCACTGCTTTGCTCCATTATAATTACAGGTTGGTATTTCAGGGGGGAAATCGTGGATATTTTGCAAAGCTGACATCATGGCTGAATGTCTGCCCTGCTGGGCACAGATTAACATCTAACAGATGAAGAAGAAAGAACAAGTTCTGAGTTGCACAGTCAAGAAGGCAGCAGAGGTGTCTCCAGTGCTCAAGATGTCTCTGGAGTAGAATCACAAACGTATGCCAAATTGCCTATATAGCAGTAACCCTGAGTCTCCATGAGGCCTGTTTTAAACATAATCAGCAGAAGATGGAGGGATTCTCCCCATACAGATTACTTTAAAACATGGAAAGGAAAAAATAAAGAAACAAAATTAAAAAAAGGACAAGGCAGATAACCTTGTTGCTTCATCTCTCAAATCAGTGCCAGAAGCGTTCCCCAGGCCCAGAGCGTTCTCAGGAGCACTGTGTGATCATTAGCAAAAGGTGCAATTGCCTAATTTTGCCTGCACAGGAGGGCTGGGGCGACACAGCTGGCAGCAGTGACAGTGGCCCTTCACTCACGCTGGGGAGCAGCATCACAAACATGGAGACAGCACCCACACGTACAACCTGCACAGCCAAACTGCAGCGATGCAGCTGCACAGAGGTTCTGCCAGGAGGATCCTGCCCTGCACCTGGGCTGCCTGGCTGCAAGCATCAACTCCCAGCAGCAAGGATTTTTACACTTAATGTACCCTTCTGCTGTTGTTCCCTACATTCAGCATGATAAATAAAACTAACCACAGGATATTTCCTGCAAAAACACATCAGTGTGGAATGACAGCACACACAAAAAAAGGCAGAACTTAAAGTCGGTGGATCTGTAACTATCACTGAGGGTGAAACAAGTTAAGGACAAGAACACCAAAATTAATAGGAGGGCACCACTAACAATATGCTTACACCAAACCCTTCAAGAATCCTTCCTCACCAGCCTCACTGTACACAGAGCTGTACAGCCACATCATTCTAAAAGGGCTATGAAGATGGAAATCCCTGACCACCCTGCTCTTACACTGTCCCTTAGCAAACAACACACTGAGGGAACACAGCAGACTGAGCAGGACCAGTGAGATGCATGACAGTTTGGAATGACACTGTCTCTTTTTGTCTGAAGTACAGCCACAGAGAACTTCCTTCTGCTTCGGTTTTGTGTTGGTTGTT
Organism: Ceyx melanurus; assembly: GCA_024611195.1. Taxonomy (NCBI): domain Eukaryota; kingdom Metazoa; phylum Chordata; class Aves; order Coraciiformes; family Alcedinidae; genus Ceyx; species Ceyx melanurus. The sequence goes on along the minus strand of JANHGL010017898.1, from coordinate 24,110 downwards.
GTTTGTTTGTTTTGTTTTGTGGGGTTTTGTGTGTGTGTATGTGTGTGTGTGTGTGTTTTGTTTTTGTTTTGTGGTGTGGTTTCTTTTTGATTTTTTTTGTTCGTTGGTTTGTTTTTTAAAATTCAAATAATATTTGTAGATTTATTGGGGGGTGTGTGTGTGTGTATTCTCAGTTTCTGTACTGTTTGTGAGCTACATGGATTATACTTGCACCATAGAGCATGGTTTCCATGCCTTCTGCTCTATAATTAATGACTAAAGTGCTCAGGTTTCCTGCTCGTAAGTACTAAACACAATGGTATTTAAGGTTTTTACATGTGTTTGCTAGTTACACAATTTAAAAACTACTTTTAGTAATTGCATACACGAGCCTTGAATTTATCTTTTCATAACTACTTTCCGAAGTGCTCACTGAAAGACATTTTTACTAATGGACACTAAATACACAAATCTAAGAAGAAGTATATTCCCTTATATACTCAAGGGCATTCTGTGTGTTTTGCAGGCCAGACTGCTGCAGTAAGCAATTCTTATTGCACAGCTGCCATTACAAATACTGTTCTTCTTATCATTCATTATGTAATACCACCACTACAAATAGTAGCACCAATTCTTATTTTAATGATTATTAATATGCTTAGTTGTATTGCAGCAGTACTTTGTGGCAACTTTCCAAGGAAAAAGATTCAATTCTCTCAGGCACTGCACATCCATCCAAGGAGAAAGCAAGCTTCCAAGCTCCTACTCAAGGGGACATAACAGCAGCTCTGAGTACCATGAGCCCAGAGCACTAGGCACTGAGAGTACAAACCTTTGCAGATCCCAGTGGATTTTGAGAAGAGATGAAGGCCGACCCCTTCTGTATATGGATAGGACTATGGGGTGTGGGGCAGAGCACAGAGTTGTTTATCTCAGATTTCTGTATTACCATGATTATGAAAAAATATCAGTGCAATCCTGATTCATACTTTGACATCTAATGTTTTATCATGATGTTGCTAAAACCAAGGAAAGATTTCTCAACTGCTGTCCTTCAGATGTTCAGAGCATACACTGTAGGAGCTGTATGCTGTCTCTAGCAAAGCGAGGAGCTCACTGCACAGTAAATTCAGCTGCACTTTGTTTCACTTATAATTGAAGCATACGTGTTTCCAATTTCCTATAAACTTAAAAAAACCCCAGGAGATCAACAGACTACACTCGACTATGAGAGGTGTGAGCAAGTCACTGGAACAGTATGTCATCAGGTCATGGATCTGTCCTCAGGGGACAGCTGATCCTGAGAGCAGGTGAGCACCTCCAGGCTGGCCAGGATTACACCCATCCCACTGTGGCACCAGGATGAGGCTGGGCAAGGCAGACTTGATGGCATGCTCTTAAAATGAGGTTGAGTGAAGTAAATAAGCCCTGATTTAACATCTGGTTATCAATACAGGTATTAGCCATCTTGTGTCATTCTAAACTTGGTTTATATTGCTTTCAGTCACTATGAAGGACCCTAATGCAAATCCACCAGCCAAGACACCGCAATCACATTAAGAAGTGCTGAGCAGGGTTTTGGATTGATGCAAGTAAATCCACCATTAAACAGATTTCATTTAAACTGCTGCCACTGTGGAAATCCTGAAGCAGGTTAATTTCTGTCCTAAATTATTAAAAGTTACTGGGTTTGTCCCTTCTCTGACCCCTGTCAGCGATCACTTTCAGGTAGACTGCGATGGCATATTGGAGTTTTATGCCTTTACTTTCAGAAGCAAAAGCAACATGGAACTACTAGTGAGACTGCTCCCCAGTGTGCCCAGGTTTGGATACAAGGGACAAAAAGGTGCAGCAGTGCTGAATCCTGAACAGGGCAGCCTGGTTTCCAGGAGTGAAGTGTCTCGAAGCAGAACCTGATCAATATACATATCCTTACGGCCCTCTGTTTTCCACTCAGGCTGCCCTTTCTCCACGATATCTCAGTCTCAAACAATTCAGAAAAATAGCAGGGAAATTTGGTAAATCCATGCCTCCAAGAGAAGCTTCTAACCCTGTGAAACCCCAAATCTACTCTGTTACAACCTCATCTTAGAAACTATCAGCACAGAAATGACAATAAAACGTGGGGCCTGACAGCACTCAGGGCAAGACAACTACAGCCTAGCAGCATAAGGATATACTGAGCAGGTGAACAGTGCTCTGTGCTACAAAACAGACCTGGCTGTTCTCCCCAGGGCAAAAATGAGACTCCAGATGAACACAATTTCCTCTCTTCTGCACTACCTATGCAGAGGACTGTGCTGCCCTGTACACTGACTTGGCAGCGATTTGTCAATAAACATTTCAGAGATATGTTTTGTATTTGTTCCCACATCTGTAACTCAAACCCCTGAAACGAGCGTTTGAGGACGTGTGCACTCAAGTCCCCAGAGCGGGCACATGAACATTTCTCTCCCCAGCCAAACTCATGGTTATAGATTCCGCCACAAGATGACGTCTTCCAATATTAAATGTTACAGTGCTGAGCAGCACAATGCTCAGGTCCCTTTGGGTATGTAGACAGGAGAGACATGCACCACAGAGACCCATGGAACTGGATTTTTCTACTGACATGTAAATATGCAGCTCTGATCTATCCCCCACTGCTCTCTATTCCTGTCTCTAGCAGTCATGAACTTTTTCCCCTTGATAATGAAAAGGCTAAAGAAAGGCACTTTCTTCAACATGATTCATTTTCTTTTAGCCAATTAAGTCATACATTTGCATTTTTAAAAGCAAATATACACACAAAGCAATCAAAAGAAAAGATTAACCCAATTTACTAACCACATATACCAAAAAAATCACCTTATCACAAGAGCCAGGATGACTCAGAAAACAAATGTAAATAGCTTCTGTGATTTAGCACGGACTGACACCCAGTGTATTAAAATAAATTGCCCATGATTTCTCGCAAGCTCCGTGCTAATGCATGTCAGTAAAAACGCAGCAGTGCATAACTATCTAGAGGTTTCACTCGGTGGCAAATAAAACAATCAGTTGTCCCCTGACCGGGACAGGGAAAGGAAGTTAATCTGCATCTCCAGCCTTTCAGGGAATGTTCCAGGTTTGTAAAGTATGAGTCAGCAGCACTGCTGCTGTAGAGGCTTTTGCTAGCATGCCACTGGCAACACAGTCTCTTCTGTCTCCCAGAGCAAGTGTCTGTCAGGAAATAGCCACCTTTTCTATAAGGTGAATTGATTGCCATTTATTTATTACTATGTTAAAAGTCCCTGCAGATCTATACACTCACAAAGCCATTCCATACAGCACAGACCTCTGCAGGAAAAAAAACAGTGAAGTTGATGAATGAAGGTGGGAGAAAACAAGTCTTCTACTAAATGTATTTTAACCTTTGAATTGGTACTGCTACTACAGTAATACCACAACCACCTTTCTTACTGCAGCCAAGACAAAAGCTATCAATCCAAGACCAGGATCAAATTTTGCACATATGCACCTTCCTTTAAGCGAGAATCTCAATCATTCTGTGAAGGTGGTGAATCCCTGCACTGAGGAATACACCAGCATTTCCTTGTCTGTTTTATAAATTAAGAAAATAAGGAAGAGAAGGAGAAAACAAGCTTCCAGAAGCTAACCTGGCAGACTACAGCCCTTTACAGCAACTGCAGGTCTGCACCTAATTTCTTCTATCAGGTGAGGCCATGTCGGCTGAGCTCCAGTTCATCCTCCATTGGATTTCTGTGCTTTGCTTGTTGTTCTCTTGACATATTACAGAGAATCCTCCCTGAAGTTACTAAACCAAACTCCTGCTAACTGTCCCTAACTTGTAATTGTTTATCATCACTTCAGAGTTAAGGACAGAAATGTATTTTCTTCCTGGAACTGGAGAGCAATGATGAAATGAGTCCTCCTTTCCCCCGAACGAAACAAGCACTGACAGAACCTCAACATTTGCTCCTCTGATCTCCCAGGCAGGCACTACGTGCACATGATGGCCAGCCAGCACCCCAGAGCAGTTCTACCATAGCTTCTGCCCAGCTGACAGCACAGGGCCACAGAGAAACTGGGGTAGTCTGGCACAACAGTAAAGGAAAACGTGGGAGGGGATGAGGGGCACAAAATATGTAAATTCATAGAAAAACAACTTTAATCTGGACCATGATAAGCCTTTAACTCTAGTCTAACCCACAGAAAATATATTTTTGTGTGGATTATGTTCTCTCCAACTACTAATTTTCATGTTCAGCCTGCTTTGGTGCAGAAGCAAGATAATTGTCTTTCTACAAGTCACATGAAAACAAACATCCAAGTAGAAGAGACAGACACTGCAAGTGACCTCACTCAATGTCCCAAATGAAAGGAAAGCCATAACATAAGATCCTTATTTGCCACAGAAAAAAGAAAAAGCCTAGGAGACAGTCTAATTAATAAAACAGCAGGAAAATCTTCACTGAGAATTCTTCATCAGGCACAAGACAAATCAAAAGGAAAGTCAGCACCATTAATTCCAATGTTCAAAAAAATACTTGTTTCATGTATTCATAAGACAAGACAACATTAATGCTGGGGATCTAACCCTAGTGCACAAACTGAGGATGTTGAGACCCAGCCTAGAACAGCGTAAAGCAAACCCCCTCCTTACCTCTGCTGCACATGCTACAAGAGGGCCAGACAATGAGCAGAGTTAAAAAACGGACGACAGTCTGAGGACAGAAGCAGAGCCGGGGCCCAAGCTCTCTGCTGCTGCTCCCCACGAGAGCCCTGGGCCCAACTGCCACCGCGCGCTGGTCCGGACGCCTCTGGCGCACTTGGTCCCCGTGCCATTTGTTTTAATGAAAGCGGGTGCCAAACATCACGTCATTCTGGGTGCGTGCCCTGGAGTGTACAAACTGTAATCCAACACACCTCGCTGCTACTGTACGCTCTGGCTTCTGTTGCCTTTTTGTATCAGCTAACAAAATGTTTCTCTTTTGGTATTCCAAGCCATCTTCTGCTAGCCCTGAGGCCATCTAGAATTAATTGCCTTCTTGCAGTTTTAGTGCCCTTTACCTCTACTTTAAGAGCACGATATTGTTCAAAATAATTTCCAGTTCTGTTAGCATATCTTCTCATTTTTATTTTTTTTTTCAGCCAAAAGGAACATTTTGTAATGTGAATCTTTAAAAGCCATATTAAAGGAGGAGGTTAAAATGACTGATAAATCAGACGGATAAGAAATATATATATATAATTTAAAAACAAAGCAAAAAAACCATCAGGGTCTCCTTACCAACTCTGATATATTAACAAATAGCTGACACCCCTCCTTTGTTTTTAGGAGGCCACAGAGGAGTGGTAAGATGCTGTGCACAGGAGATAAGAGCCATTTCCACAGGAGATGAAAACCATTCATCTGAGGGAATCACACTGTCAACAAATTTTACTCATTATCCACTGATACTGTAAAAACAAGGTAGTTCTCATCTGCTAACCATGCCATCATTTCTATTTATGAGAGGTCCTTCCTTTCCCCTCTCCAATGCTGCAGCAAAACCTTGGATTCTGACATCAAGCCCAGCAAGCAGCATTAGTCCTTGAGACAGAGTTTGCGAAACATTAATGAAATCAGAATGAGACTGCAGTTTGGCTTGTTGCCCTTGGATAATGGAAGTGAAATTAAAAGTAGAGGGAAGAGAAGGGACATACTCATAGCTGAAAACAGATTACTTAATGCATTTTTCAAGAATTAAAGCATTTTATACACTATTTACTTCAGGTTTTTCTATTTCAATGAGTCTACCAGTAAGTGATACCAGGAGGAAATTGTATTAAATGCAATAAGAAAAACTACCTAGTAAAGCATTCCTTTGAAGAATTTTTTTTAGCCAGAAAAACCTAAGAAGCCTTCTGCCAAGAACAGAAAAAAAATTCAAAGGCCAAAAGAACAGAAAAATGTGAAGAGGATAACAAGGAATAAAATTGTACAGGAGAGAATATCCTGTACATGCCTTCCCCCAGAAAAAAAAACAAACAACAAACCATCTGTCAATCAGTACTAGCAACTTATTGCAAGGAAATTGCTTATTCATCACATTTCAGAGGGGTGCATTGCTGCTAGCAGGGCCTACATCATAGCCAGCATCGACATCCTGGCTTGGGGTTCCTGCCTGACTGGGGACCAGACTGAGCACTTTACGAGACCAGGCTTTCTCACAGAGTTATCATTGCTCCTGACTTATTCAGGCTAAAAACACAACTGCTTTTCCTGAAGAATTTATAATCTTTTTTATTCTGGCTTTCAAGAGGTGTCCTGCAACTTCAGACTAAAGACACACTGAGAGATTTTTATTCCTGCCCTACAAACATACATATTCCTTGCAGGTCTAAATGCAGAGCTAAGAACTATGATCATCCTTAAGACACTTGGAAAAAACAACACATGATAAAGGTTGGTTTGGAAGGTACTGGGCAAGAACTAGCACCTGAGAAGTTAATGTGAGATGGATACACCTTTATCTCTTTGCACCAGGGTGAAGGGAGCAAATCTTCAATCCTGCCTAGATTTTTAAATTTATTTTTCAAGGGCACAGTCCCCACTGCAAATCAATGATACCTGTATTCCCTAATCACTTGACACATCTGAAACCTCAATATGAAGAAAATCAAATAATGTTTTTTATTCTGAAGGGTTTTATCTCATCATTTCCTTTATAGCATCGAAGAGTTAAAGCAAACAAAGCCAAAAGGTATTAGGGAAAAAGGATAATAAGCTACTCCCCTTGGGGACTAGCAATGACACTGAAAAAAACAAAACAAAATGAAAAAAACAAAACAAAACCACAACAGCTTGTTTGCTTCACTTTGATACACAGAAATAATTTCTGAAGTGCCAGTGATATGTTAAGAAGTGAGCATCAGACAGATGCTTTTCTAGCACGGCCCTGCCCTGCCAGCCTCCTGAAACATGGTGCTTAAAAACCCCAAGCTGAGACACATGCAATTTTTGGCAACAGCGAATGGGTTAATAGAAGTTTCCCTCCTCCATGAAAGTGATACAGTATGAAGCCACCACTATGCTGTGTGTTGTGGTAGATTGTACCTGCTCTGAGAAAGCCAGGGAGTTTAACCCTGCTCTTGCTGATGCTCAAATCAATATTCAAACGCCCCCACATCTGATACGACAGGAGGTTATTTGCACTCTCACTGTAGTAACACAAGACAATAGGCAAGTACTCAGGTTTGCATTTGATAACTGCATCTGAAAGGACTAATTAAAAGGCAAAGCATATGCATATATATCAGAAATAACTTTACAGTAGCTGACAAAACATTTTGAAAATTCATGCATAGCTGCAACAAAACACAGTTTGGCAAAATGAAGAATAACAACTATTGATAAATAAAAAATAATAACCACAAAGCCCAAAAAATAGCCCACACCCACATTCACTCCTATATTCTCACAATCACATTCAGATACAGAGGTGTCCTACCTTTGTGATCTGGGAACAAACAGACTCCAATCAGTGTGTCACATCCAGGACTGGAGAATCTGTTAAAAAAAACAAACAACTGAACATACTCATTTTTTCATTAAAAACAGTTTTCAGTTACGAGCAAAGGGCTTTTTTCTATTATACAAAAACATAGATGCATAAACATATCCATACAAGTACGTGTATATGTGGTTGTGCACATAATATACATTATGTATTAATCAATTAGATTTATTAACAAAACCACAGAAGTTTGTTACCTATCAATTTCAATTCATCAAGTGTGCACCACTCTGGAATTTAATCTACTGCAGACTAAATCAAAAAAAATACAGCATAAAGGTATAACTCTTTCAAATCCTCAACAAGCAAACAAACCTGACATTTAATAAAGAAAATCATTACCAGCTCATACGCTGTCACACCACAAAAGCCTATCCTTAAATAACTGCTGCATAATCATTCTCCTGGAGTGTTGTTATCCATCGGCTCGCTGCCTATCTCCAGACAGACGCAGTCTGCAAGCCACCAGCTTGTATCTACCATGTGTACGTCAGGAAAAGGAAAACTGCAAATTAGAAGTCCCCGCAGTGGTGAAAAGGAAAAGAGGGTGAGTGGGAGAGGAAGAGGGAGTTCACTGGCCATAGAAATTTCGAGAAAGATGACAAACCAGCTGGCTCCGCCATCATCCACTTACAATAGGATGCCGCACCTCGCGGCTGCTGAGGCAGTTTGTCAAGGGGTTGCTGGTATCAAGTGCCTGACAGGCATTTTAATTGCATCCAACCGAGTGTGTCCCCAGGAATCAGGCCTTTAATCCTATGAATATCATCAACTGGTTTCTTTTGTGCTGCTGCCAAACACACAGAGGCACGCACTGCACACAGGCAGCAGCGCACCCACTTTCACTGTGCTGCCGATCCAAATCCTAAACAGGTTTTACGGATGGTACCCGCGGAAAAGGAGGTCTTGAGGGATTTAGCATTTTCTGCATTACGGATTAGGAGAGCGATTGGCGCTCCCCCTTTATTTCTCTATCAGCACTTCTGCTCACGTGTTGGAACCAGCTCATCTATGTTGCTTTTTAAGCCTTGCATTTGCCTATTGCACCGACAGAAAACAAACGTGGAGAAAACGCAGAAGCAAAGTGGGAGTGCAGGAGCGAGCGGGGACCCTTCGGACTAATGCAACACGGGAATGGGGCCCACTGCCCAGTTCAGCTCGAGAACCAGTTGCTGTGAGGGGTCCACTTTTACCTCAGCTATTCAATCACGGCCTCTGACTTGACCTCACCTCCCTATTCCAAGGTTTTCTCCAGAACACAGTTAATCTGCGTAAGGGATCTGTGAATTGGAAAAACACCCATTGTTTAGGGAGGAGAGACAGCACAACTGGGGATGGGCAGCAGAAAAAGGGTAGAGGAACATGGAGGATTTATTTTTTTTAAGAGAGAGCAAGAAAAGCTTGAAAAATTAATTGTTTTTAAGCATTTCATGTTTGTTATGAAATGGCATAAACAGCAATGGAGCAGTCAAGAGAAACCAACAAGCCCAAACACACTCTCATGGGCTAAAGACAAGCTTAAATTTCACCTCAGTGAGGACACACAAGCCAACCAGATCCACTTCCCAACAGCAAGCTGGTGCTTCTCGGTCCCCATGACAGCAGAGTCCTTGAGAGGGAAGGATACCACCAGGAGAAGGCAACATCCTCCTACCACAAATTTTGGGGGAGATCCAACAAATCCCATTTACCTTTAGAGGAATAAGGGGCTTTCAGGAAAGAGAAACAAAGATCCAATGGATCTTCAGTTCTCCTCTCACAAAACTCTGGGGGTAGAAGGCTGCAAAGATTCCCTTCTGCCTTCCCCTACAACCATGACAACTTCTCACCCATCCATCAAACTTTGCATCAACCAGAAGTTCTACCCTCATTGTTATCAACAGATGCTAGTGCCTTGAAAGCATCTGGCCTGACCTAACAGTTCCCCCCGCCCCCATGCTCTAAATCACCACAGCAGCAAGAAGGATGAGAAAAGATGCAGGAAAGCCAGTGTCCATTGACAGCCTGTATGGTATAAGGATGGAGCAGGTACCGCATGGCGGCAAAAAGGCCTTCAGACAGAGCAGAAAAAACGAGCAAGAGCAGCACTAGCAGAATTCTTAGACCTTTCCTCTGAGAAAGCCTCCTGTGACTCATCGGAAGGGGTGCCTTCTGCTGCCAAACCTCCCACTGCAGAGCTCATCCTCTGCAGAAACCAAGGAAATTCTAATCCTGCCCTCGTCTTCCTCAGCTCCAACTTTTAACAGTTGGTGCTTGCTCACAGCACTGCCACCATCCCGCCCTCAGTTCTATAGCTTTCCCCCACTAGCCACTCTTCCTCCACAGCAACCAGGAGTCTCGGAGGTCCCAGAAGCACCACCACAGAGTTAGGATGGTGGAGGAGCAGAAAGAAGTCCTGAAAACTGCCATGTAATTTCTCCCAAATATTCTTGACAGACCTCATGTGGACCATAAGGGACTGATAACATATGCCAGTCTCTGTCTTACACTCTGGATCCCATGGCTGATTCCAAACCCAGCCACCCCAATCGCCTTCACTTCACCCATGCAAGTGTTTCTAGTGACTCAATCTGCTAAAACAGCCCTTGGCAAATGGTTTCAACATAAGATACTGCAAAGAAGAGATAATCATTAAGATTATCTCTTACAAACAATCAAGTTTGTTCTGACTGTCCTGCAATATGCCCTTTTATATTCCTGTAAAATAATTTCTGACAAAAGGCACAGGACGATATGGAGCAAAGGGCCTAATCCAATCAGAAGCTGGAAGAAAGAGACCACTCAGCCCTGAGATTTAACATTGTTCCTGTCTCAGGAGAACGGGATCAGTCACAAACTGTGTAAAATTAATGCACCCCAACATAGTGAAATGGGAACATTTGTGAGCAAAACCAAAACCTTTGAAAATTGACAAGTCAAGGAAATGTTTAAATTATGAACTCATGCATTTGCAGCACCACACTTCTCAATGATGAATTAAGACAACTAAGCCCCACACAGCCACTCACTCACCCTCAGTAGGATGGGGGAGAGAATTAGAAGGGTAAAAGTGAAAAAACTTGTGGGTTCAGATAAAGACAGTTAATAATAGGTAAAAAAAAAGCTGCACACACAAGCAAAGCAAAACAAGGAATTAATCCAGCTCTTCCAATGGCAGGCAGGCATTCAGGGATCTCCAGGAAAGATGAGCTCCAACATGTGTTACAGTTGCAAATGCCATGCTCTGAATTTGCCCCCCTCTTCCTCTTTTTTCCCTCAGCTTTACATGCTGATCATGACATCATAGGGTCTGGAATATCCCTTTGGTCAGTTGTCGCAGCTGTGTCCCCTCCCATCTCCTTGTATACCCCCAGCCTGCACACTGGTGGGGTGAGGCAAGAAGCAGAAAAGATCTTGACTGTGTAAGCACCACTCAGCAGTAAAAAAAAATAAAAAAATCCTCCAATGATCATCACTGTTTCTAGCACAAATCCAAAACATAGCCAACTACTAGGAAGAAAATTCTACCCCAGCCAAAACCAGCACAAGGGGGTAGTGGTTCAATTCTCATTTTCAGGATAATTTAAATCCGCCACAGTTAAGGGGCTTGGACTTGCCCAAGGTCATGCACAACCTCTGTTGCCAGGTCAAGCTGGACAACTCTCAACTGCAGAGTCTCAGAGATCTCTCCAAGCAAAACCACTGCTGAAATCTTGCAGAGAGCCTTTTAACAAAGGACTTTGAGGTAGGTTGATTCTTTTTTAGCAAAGACTGGGTGAACATTTTATGCAATGCTAAAACAGGATCCAATATCATTAGTGATGTAGATTAAGAGAAGTCTACTGAATAGAAGCTGCACTACTCTGGTAAAAATAGGCCTAGAACAGGGAATTTTCTTTTATTCACTATTGTCTTACCGCATCTAACAGTGCTGGGGCTGGTTGCCTGCTGGAGAGGCTGAGAGAAGAGGGATGGTACACCAGACTCAGTAAATATCACCTGTTCTTCTGCAGCAGTAACAAACATCAGACTATCCTAATTTACCAGTTCTTTAAGGCACAACCTTGCTTTTCTTTTTTTTGCCTCGAGAGGGGAAACATATAATAGACTGGCATGAATTAATTTTGGAAAAAAACCCAAACATGCAGTGTAGCACACCAGCTCTTTCACTAGGGCCACATGGTGAGGAAGGCTGAAGCTGGAGTCACTGTATCTCTATGGTTACTAATAATGGAGAGGATGAAAAGTGGGGAGGAGTTAGGGAAAGCTGCAGGCTGAGTTAGCAGCTTCTGTGGGTAACAAGGTTCAAAGTATATCAAGGCAGATTAGAAAGTTTCAGGGTGCAGAGTGGCCCTGTTTTTTTAGATGTGCAAGATGTGACCCACCCATCTGGTGCAGCCAGTCCGTCCAGAAACATTTTACTTGTGCTGTTTCCTTTACACCAGTGGTGCCTACAGCTTTGTATCCACAGAACACCTTAACATCTTTATGGGACTTACATGTCTTCCTCCAAGGCTACCAATAAAACAGGCCTGTACTGGTAACTTTGCCCTTTCCCAGAACAATGGAAGATGTGCTACCAAAAGGCATCCCACTCTCTTGCACCCATTAACCCACCAGCTAAAAAAACATGGGCTTCTGTGTGATATACAAATGAGCCTTCAAAACTCAGGCAGATTATGTCCTCTCCTCTATCTCAGCTGTTTGTTTTAAATCCGTCAGATATTTTCAGCCATGATCTCTCTTTTGTGAAGCAAAGCTGCAACTAAATAATAGATATGAGGAATACCTAGAAAGGGATCTCCTATTTCCATTTGCTCTGTGCCAGCATGTCACTGAAATCCAGTTGGAAGATGTAGGGATATTCAAATCCTCCCGGACCTGCTTTTCAGAACAATTATACACAGAACCCTTGGAAGCAACCAGATAAAGGTATTCTTGGGTTTTCTTTGGAAATCTTTATTTTCTAGCTTAGAGACTAGTGACAGTAGAAGAATAAGAAAGCAAAACTCATGAAATGTGTTTGTTAGCTCCCAAACTTTGTATGTGGAATAGCGGCTAGCAACAGCTGCAACAGCTGTGTTTGTATCATTAACCCCATAATAAAACACCACCTCTGCCCTGGCTACTGCACATGGAGAGGAGCAGCCCAATCTCACTGCTTGCTCAGCCCATTGTCAATGGGGTGATGATGTCAGGGACAGATGGGCAAAACATCCAAACATCAAAATCCAACCACTGTAGAAGAGCAAAAAGTGGAGAGACGAGTGAGTAGTCACACCCCAAATCTTGACATGGCAAAAGCAAATCTTTGTCTCAGAGAACTACTGAAACATCACTAAACTCATCTGATGCGTCCCCATCAGCATGGCTTGTAAGTGCCTCGCCAGAAACACACTGGGGCACAGGGACATCCCCACTGCCTCTGGAAGATAATTTCCTTTTTAGTTATTTCCTTGAGCCTGCACTCTCAGAAGTTAACTGACAGCACCAACACTCCTACAGAACCCAATACCACTTGAGTGCCACAACCTTCCATAAAAGCAGATTGCTGAACTCCGCATATCCACAAGCACAATGCCTTCAGAGCCTGTGAGACAGACCTGTGCAGTCAACGCTGCAATATTAGGAGGCTCAAAGATGAACAAACTAAAACAGAGTTCCTCTCTGACAGTCTTGAGCCAGCGGGCTATTTACGATAGATACTGTTTTAAACATGTAGGTGAAAGGTGGGTTTATCCTTCTTTTCCATTTTTATTTCATCTTTAATTCCACTTCCTGGAGGGAACTTAACTGCATAGTTTTGAATTAGCACATGAAGCAGTAATTGTAGTGTTATAGCCACAATAAGCTAAGGTCATAACAGAATGCAGGCTTTCAGGCTCTTATGAGACCCGTGCTGGTGCATCCATGTGCATCTGACAGACTACACTGTGTGCTCCTCCATCCTGTCACCTGACTTATGACTAAGAAAATACTGCACATACAAACCCTACCACTTCTCATTTTTTCTCTCTCCTGGCCTACCAGTGGGGTGATGAATCAAGACAAAAACTTACAGTACTACTTGTGATAGAATTTATTCCAATGTTGGTTGGTACTTCATTTAACCATATAACCTACTGCTTTTCAATTAACTGTCATAACTTATACCAGAAGCTTTAGTTACTACTCCTTTATTAAATTTACAAATAAAATACTTTACATTCATTAATCATTTATTGAATCAGGTTTTGTCTAGTATGCAATTAAACTATAAATTCTGAGCTACCATGGGCTTAACTATATATAAAGCAATAACTAAAATGTAAAATACACAAATTAGTCTGTTTTACCTAATCTGGAGCATCATTTAAATGTAAATCCCATTTATATTTATGACAATGTGTAAGCAAACAATATTCATTTCTGTCAGCGGGACATTGACACATAGTGAAACTCAGTATTGGAGATAAAGGTTTTCCTGAAACAGGTCTGTTCCAGGGAAAAGGTACTTGCCCCTTCATTTTCATGTCAGTTTAAAGATCTATCTTTTTTTCTGAAATATTCCCTAACATCTAACTACTGCCTTCCTAAAAGTGTGATTTAGCCATTTTCTCCCGTGTCCTCACTTTCCTTCAAGAAATTGTTAAAACAATTGATTAGCCCTATTAACTCACTGCCTCTCCTCAACAGCAAAACCAACTAGACAGGCAATAGAAATTGCAGTATCGTGTAGTAACATGTAACTCAATTGGTTTGAACAGCTTCTCACTTAGTAGTGTTTTATGTAGCAAGGGCAGTGATGCAGAAAGCCATGGAAGAGCTACTAGCAGCTGAGCTGCACAGGGGAAGCAGTTCCGTCCTCACTACAGAGACAACAAAAGCTGCCTTATGAGGATGGTGCTGCCGAGTCAGTCTGACCCACATGGATGCAGATGTGACACTGTGCCAGCATGATGCAACAGCTTATTCCCTCTGTCCTTGAGCGGACAGGTCCTTTGCATGGAGCTGAGCCTGTGCAAGAGCTGCCCCTCACAGATTGCAGATTTCCAGTAAAACCAACCATAACTAATAGCCACTTTGACCTCCATGACAAAGCCCAGCTAAACCCACCTGAATCCCCTTCTTGACTTTAGTTTTTGGATCAGAACTTGTATTAAATGCACTCTCTTGAAGTGCTTCAGATAAAGGGAAGGAGGGCTGGAAGTGCACACACTGCATGATATAGATGACCTCTTTGTAGAGGACCCTCTTGCAAAGGGCTTCTTAATGGATTTTGACTGTTGCATTTACTGTGAAATGAACATTGCAGATACTGCAGGCTAATTCATTAGCTACTTGTGATTGATTCTTGTTCTCATCACCATAAAAACAGATTTCCTGTGGTTAACATAATGATCCAGATTCTCTCTTTGCTTGCACTCATTTAAGTCAGCCACAGCTCCACTGAGCCCACAGCAGTTGCTGTATCAAGACTAAAATGGGTTTAATAATCAGAGACTTGGACTGGGTAACTTAAACATAGGTTTCATTCACCCGGGTCTCAGAATGCTGTCCAAAATGATTTTTAAGCTCCTTGTACACGAGAATTACTTATCTCTACCAGGTAGTTGCCTCAAGGGTGAAAAGCAGCAACTGTTTAACAATACACAGTTACACTGCCCATAAGCTCAGGGTATGAAGTGAAGAGTGTCACATCCAATCGCCATCACCAGGGAGACTTTTGGGAGGTGTAACGTGATTATAGTCAAATCTGCTTTATCAGAATGGGATGGAAAACAAGAAAGTCATTAGGTAAAATGGAATTTCAGATAAATGAAGGACCTTGGAGCTTATCTGATATACCTCAAGGGACATGACCTTCTTTTAGATGAAGCAGTACTTTGATCAGTGGCATTTTAGATGACAGGCTCAAACAGCAACAATGCCAGTAAGTCAGGGAACTTCTCCTGCTGTTTCAACAATTGCCATGGGAATTCTTGCTACTGTAAGCCATCCGGACACTGTTTTACACAAAGGGTGGTTCTCTTTAGTAGAGGAGTGATCCCACAGCAACACTAAGACATCAGTGAAAATATGATCTGGAATTAAAAGAATGCAGAGGTAAGGACAGAGAGACAAATTGCTAGTCTTGGTTTCTCTACTATCATGCTTGTGTTTATTTGGAAGATTCCCATTCAAATTGGAAGGCAATGGAAGAAAGCATGGATAGTTCAAAAGATAAGGGTTTATGCTCTGTTCAAGCCTCCTGAGATACACAGAACCAGAAAAGGAAGAAGCAAGAGTTTAGCAGCTTTAACAAGAAACTTTACAAGTACAGAGGAAGAATATGCTAAGCTTTTAAAAGTCTGAATACTCAAAAATCATACAAAAAATAGAGACAAACATAATGCAACTAAAGGACAGATAAAGCACGAAATATAACCAGAAAACCTACAGAACAAAAAGAATTACAATCAGCAAAGAACTGGCAACCAAAAAAAGATTCAGTATGATCTGAAAAGCAGACGGCGTAAGTCACGTTTCAGCAGAGAGGCACAGCAATGAGGCACAGAAGAGTACAATTCAACATATTCAGCATTTGCCTCAACTTTCACAAGAAAGATCAACAGTGAGCAAACACTGCATATAATTAATTTTAAAAAGAAGCAGAACCTCAGGTCTGAATAGGAAAGACCAGCTCAAGATAAATTCAAAACAAGACAGATGCAGCTCAGAAAATGTTGTGAATTCTCCCTGACTCAAGAAGAGTATTTAAGTTTTCAGAACAGATCAAACATCACACTCTCTCCAAATGAAGCCATGGGAAACTACAAACCAGTCAGTTAAACCTCAACCTTGCAAAATTTGCAAAATTTTGGAAAAAATCTCCAAACAAGTAGTTCACAGGACAAGAACACAGCTGAAAAAAATACTGCTGGCAATACGGGTTTGTCAATAACAAATCCCAACAAATTAATCTCATTCCCTCCTGATTTCACATGTTAAAAATTTGGGTTTGACCCCCGGTTGGGATGAGCTCATCACTCTTAGGAAAGTGTCTTCAAAAACTAAGATCTTTGCAGTAGTGTACTGCAGAGCACCTCCCGAATCAGAGCAGGAAATAAAGAAAGGGACTAAACAGCCTAGTGAGAGAAGAGGCCTCAAACACACCAGCTAGACAAACTGGGAGCAAGTAGCTAGGCAGGTGCTTGGCTGGAAGAGGTTTGCTGTGGGCAAAGCAGACAAATCATGGTTTTATTTATTGTAATGGGGATGCTGCCCCTAAAACACTAGGATAATTATTCCTCCTTTTTTTGTTGGTGGTGATGGCTTAGCTGAGCAAGCAACATAATTTGGGGTTTGCATGGTAAGAAAGATACTGGCACATTGGGGTGAGCTGAGATAAAAGCAGAAAGAGAGAGTTCTAATCTTTCCTTGTAACGTGCAGGCTTTCAGATAGGTTTCTCTAAAGTACAGAAACCATACAGTAATAAAAACCTTCCAGAATGCAATTGCATTCTACATTACAAGGGGGGAGAGGGGGATAAAAGAAGAATTGACTGGGGTAATTAAAAGCAAAGATTATTTTTTGGTGTGATATTTAAAAAAAAATGCTACTGAGAAATGTCAAACAATATATTTATGTATTTATTTTTATAAGAACACCACCAAGGGCAGTGCCTAGACACACTGGCCTCCTCTTTGGAGTGAATGAGAATCCTATTGCCCTTTCCCAACAGGCACCTGGCTTCCATGACTGCAACTGTACATATAGGTTGGGTAACTGGTACAGCCCCCAGCAAAATTCACCTGGGCCACTGGACTGACTTTTACTGCCCTCTCTCCATCCTTCAGCAGGCTTCCTGAGAAGGCAGATCAGGATTAGAGCACTGCACTGCACTAGTGTTTCTCCCTCCACACCTTTCTAAACTTGGCCTGGCATGCTGCTTGGGGACCTCAGTCTCAATCTGCCCTTGGGGTTTAGAAAGCCACAAAGCCTATAGATCCAGAGCCACTGGGGCTCAAAAAGGGATGCCAAGGGAAGCAAAGCACCAGTATTGTTCCCACTACATTAACATGGCCTCTCATAGAACAAGGCAGGTCTGACAAGCCTTGTAGCTCTTCCACATGAACCCCACCTACTGCTCCCTTCTTTGCTGCTGGAGCAAATCAGTATGGGGGGGAAGGCAACAAGGGTGGCCCTTACCTCTCCACAGTGCCATTAAGATTGCACTTTAGGACCTGGCAGCAAACAATCTCCAGACTTACAGCTGGTCCACAGAATGAGACTGGTTCAGATGAAGGTGTTTGTCCACTTACTAACACTGAGTAGAGACTGAAGAAGACAGATGCTCCTAGCATTTCCAGGAAGGTTCCCTAGCTCTTTTTAAAAGGTTTCCAAATCAAAGGCAGTCTCTGGGACACAACAGTGCTTCTTACTTCAGCAAAAAACCCAAGCACTGATGCGGAACCTGCAAGTGAAAAACCAGAAGAGCAACACTATTAAAAAAGAATGCAGAAGGAACGAAGAAGGGAGAATAAATGGAATAACTAATACACATTTGCTCCAAGGTTCTCTCTGCACCAATTGGCAAAAAGAATACAACTGAATCATTAATAATTGAAGGAACTTGAAGACAAAGACATTTTCAGCCAACATTAGATAAAGGGATGAAAGAGGGCTGTAATGAGAATTCTGATGATGGTATCATTTTGGGGGGGGGGGGGGGCAGGGCTGGGAAGGAGGGGGTTATATTTAAAGGAAATGGTTCTTTTGTAAAATGAGAGCAAGCATTCTCATTACTAATGCAGACAGACACATCTGAAAGACCTTATTCAGCTGATGGTGTCACCAAACACCCTTTTGGACACAAGCTCTCCTCTAACAATATTAAACAAGGATAGTAGACTGCTGTAACGAAATATAAAGTGTCACTTGTTTATATTTTTTAGCCTCATAAATCATTAAAGGATTACTATTAACAAGCATCCAGCTTTCTGAGCTTTTCTTAACTCTGAACATAGTTGATGAGAGCTTGAGTTTTTACTGCTTTTGGAAGCTGGCCTTGCAGCTTCAGGTCAGGTCCAACATTACTAGCAAAACAGACTGGGTATCCTTTCTTAGGAGCTTCAACTTGGGCAGAACAATTTCCACTGATCTTTTAAAGACCATCAGGGAGTCAGGCACACTCACATCTGCCTCTGGGGCAAAGTCTTGAATTTTGTACAACAAAATTTGCTGCCATACTTTGGATGAAAGATGTCCATAAAACTCAGTAAAACTGAAATGCATTGTTTTTGTCAAAGAATAAATAGTTACAACTTCAAAAAGAGATCTTTTTATTGAAAAGATCAGATTAAATACATTTCCTAGGAGGAGGAAAGGGAAAACAAACAAACAAACCAGTACAACAAAAGCCAACTAACTCAGCCCACAACTCTGCATCGTGTGCAGAAAGGACTACTAGCAACCTGCACAAACCAAAAGCTCACACTGTTAGGATGACCAATGATACATTCACCCAAGAAACTATTCTTGCAAACCTTTCCAAGCCCCAGGACACGCTAGTGCAAACCACAAAGCCATTTTCAGAATTACACTTAGGCAACTATGTCAATGGGAAACAACCAATCCACTGCCTTGCAGAAAGACAGAATATGCACCAGAACATAGCACAACCTGTCTGCAGCCCCCACCTGAAGAACAGCCATCAACAGGCGAGTGGCCCTTCTGCAACTGTTCACACCCAGAGGACTACTTCCTAACACCACAAGAAGACTACATTTTCTGGTCTGCTAGTTTTGCCCAAGTCACCTTCTCCTGTCCTCTGAACATCCCTCCCCATTGCAATCAGCAGGACTACTGTAGCTGTTACAGTCACTCAACCCTGGGAACCTTGTCAGGACAGACCTTACAGAGCCTGTTCTGTGTTGTACTCTGCAGGTATAAGCGTGGAGCTACAGCAGTGGACGGAGAGAACCCAGTTTCTGAGGACACTGGGGTGGTTTGGGTTTTCTGCATTATCTTTTAGCTGCTGGGGATCTCTAACATGGAGAGTCACCTCTGTAACTCCTGGCTTTCAGGCACTCTGTAATTTTCTTAGGTCTCCCTGGGATCACCTGTCTTTGCAAATCTTGCTGCAAGCTTGGAAACATTTAGCCTGCTGTGCCACAGCTCAGCAGCATTTTGGTGAGCAGAGAGCTCACTCCAGGGGTCATTCACTCCACCCAGCTCAGTACAAACCTCCCCCAAGACGCACACTTATCTCCCCCAACTAAGCCTTGACTAGAAACTGAACTCCAATACAACTAAAGTATGTTAAACTTGGGATTCACCTCACTTAACAGCAGTCCTTACTCATAGGACTTGCAAACTTCCTAATATTTTGTTCTGCCTTCATTGATCACTTTGCTTTCCAGTTAAGGCAAACCAAAAATCTCAGAACTTCAACAACTATCAACATCATCCTTCAATTCTTCATTGCTTACACTCAAATAAAAATCTGCCTGACAGAGCTTTCACAAGACAAGAGATTAGTGTAAAAGGAATGGATTTTCATTATAGGATTTATCCTCTGTTCATTGCCTATGTGAGGTTTCCAAGGAACAAAATCAGCTTGTGTGTTCATTTGGAAAATACCAATCCTCTCTTCAACTTAATTTCTTCTTCTTCATATTCAAATACTATATTTTAAAGAACAGAGAAGTAAATACTTATTGCACTTATTATTAAAAGGGAAAACATGAAAAGTCATTAATAAATCATGAACAGCTTTACTAATTAAAAAATACAGGGCCATGCCAAAATAACCAGCTTTTGTTGTAAAGCAACAGAATGTAAACAAAACACAAGAAACCTTTACCTGCTGCAGAGTGTTGAAGGTCAAGAGTGAGAAAATTCAGATCTGGTAAGACTGCCTGAGCCTTTGTTAACTTTAGATACTTCTCTAGGATATTCTAATTCTTTGCTACAAGATGTTGTCTGTTAAGGCCATCTAAGGACTGGGAGCTCTAGAAAAACCTCACACTAAGTGTTACTCAGCATCCACTGGAAATCATCTGAGCTTTAACCACTGCAATGCTAGGAAACACACTTTTCTTCCAGTCCTTTTTGTTCCCTCAGCAGACTGTATTTACCAATCACTGTTGTTGGATTTAGACCACTCCAGATTTTGCTGATCCCCATTAGTCCATCAGGAGGGGGCCTTAATGAAACCAGCTTTCTCAAAACAGATTTTCTTCCTGCTGTTGTTGACCCCTCTGACATTCACAGATCTCTTCTCTGTTCCCTTTTTCAGTCACTCCCGAGGGCAGGGTTCAACACTGCATTTTTTTTCCCCTTGTTCTTCAACCTGTTTGGTGTAATATTTAACAATTCTCTTTGACTCTTTGGCTTCTGTCCAGCACTTTTCCCTTTCTGCTGCTTCTTTGCATCTCTATATTCTCTTCCACTCAATTTCCCGTCTTTCTGCATCACTTGTGTCCTCAAGGCTTGAACCAGCTCTGTTAGGGCACCTTGCTCACTTTCTCTGCTGTGGGCTGTGCCTGGCCTCTGTCCAGGCTCCAAACTGTAGGCCAGTAAGGCCTACAATCTCCCAGTCCTCCCAAGAACAAGGCTTCCACTGCCATTACACTCCCCTGCACGCTGCCCATCTTGGGTACCTGCTTGACACATGTTCTCAGCCAGGTGGTGCTGCATGTGGCATAAGTGCTCACTCCCCATTACATCCCAAACCCACACTGTGTCCCTGGTGCATCCTCTACCCTCTGGCTTCATTTTTCCCTCACACCCTGCCCTGCTTCATCCTAAGCACAACCAAGTGCTGCTTAATCATCTCACAGTGAGGAGGCCCAAGTAATTACTGTTTTGCAATACTCACATCAATCTTCAAGTGAAAGCCATTTAGTGCATGTGCTGAACCCCAGTGTCAAACTTCTTAAAAAATCTAGTGAGCATGGCATTGGAGTAAGTAAAATAGAGTAGTATGCTTCTCCATTTTGCCCACTTAACCTTAAATCCCTTTTCCTTGCCTCCTTCCATCCCCTTGAACAAGTGAGAAGACAAGTGTTTTTATATAGAGAAGGCTTGTGCATTTTTTATCTCTTAAAGTTTTGTAAAAATTAAAACTTTCTAAAAAAACTTAATTAAAGCTATTTTTCAAGTATAAACACATGCATTGGTTCAGACTGACTCCAACATATAGCCAAGATAAAATAGTGTTTAAATAATTTTCCCCTTCAGTAACTTGACAAACAAGTCACTGTGACCAGCAAACACCTTCTGCCCTGCAATGTGCTATCTGATGAGCAGAAGGCAGAGTGCAAAAGGCAGGTGTCACTTGAAGGTAAAAGTATGACAGCAAGCCCCAAACATCCATGCACTGAGCAGGTGCCTGCCATCTGATAGAGAATCCCAGAGAACAAGACAGACTAAAAAACTTAGGGCTTTTTTTTACTATCTCATTTTAGTTTTATCCAAATACCACTCCATGTTGCTATTTCATTTCTGTGGCTCAAGGTTTTGCCCCTTCAAAAAACCAAAATAACTCTCTGATACCAAGTTAATCTTTCATTCCTGAAAAGCACTGGACTGAATCTCCTTTCCCCTTGTGTACACAGAGGGTAGTGACAGCTGATCCTTGCCTGCATTGCCCAGGCTATTATTATTATTATTAGTTTCATTCTGAAGCCCACAAAGACCCTTCAGGAGTGAAAACTGCACAAGCATGCAATAAGAAATGAACACATAAGACAAGATAATGGGTGGGAGGAGAAAAGAAGCTGTAGGGGCAAAGTAACTTACTGGGACCAGAGGCAAGAGCCAAGTCTAGCAACCTGGCCTTCTTACCCACTAGCAAGGAAAAAAATATAATGTATTATGTACACTGCAGGAGCTTGAGGCCTCAGTCCCAAAACAGAGCCAGAGTTGAAGGTACTGCATCCACTTGCACCAAGTTTATCAGCTGCACAGTAAACAACCAACAATATAGACCCAGATGGACAATTCCTGTCAGCTGCAGGATGAGGTAGTATCTCAGCTTGGACCCAATGATGTACTTTCAGCCTGTGGGAATCCTCTGAGGACAGCACAGTGGTTTAGCTGCCACAAAATGCCTCCTTGTACCCTCTCAAACCACATGGAGGGAAAGTAAGAAAGAAGACAAAGAGGATGAAGCTTGAAAATTGGCAGCAATTGCTGAGAATAAGACTAATGCACACACAAAGAAACCCAAGCAAACAAAATCCCTGTAAGCAAAGAGCAATTGAGTCCAAACCACTTACAGTTCATACTGACCTTGGACAAACAAGTCTAATATATCTACCAGTCTAAGTGAAAAACAGCCAAATCCCTGATATAGACATGTCCCTTCAAGCTCTTAAAAACTGAAAACCAGTCCATAGAATTCTTTAAGATGAGAAAATAGAAAAGAAAAAAATGATTTAAAAATAAAAATCAGTCTTACCTGAAGATTCAGAGAAATGACACTGCACTAAGTGAAGCCCAAGCCTACATCAATGTCCTGCTGAAAGCCTGGCTGGTCTCAGGAAAGAGCCAGTCTGAGCAAAGCCTGACCTCAGGGGCGAGAGTTTGGGAGGAGAGGGGAGAGGCCCCCATGCAAACCTCTCCCCAGCGAGCTCCCAGTAGGAGCAGAGACTCCCATGGAAAGGCCCAGCATCCACTATGAAGGGATAGATGGCACAGAGCAGAGCCCAAACAGGCTTATTCACTTGCTTGCTGCGATTATGTATAAGCACAGCACCACCTGCTTTACTACATCCTTCAGAAGGCTGTCGCAGTCTGGAGGCCAGGGGGAAGGCAGCCTGCCTGCCAGCCTCCTCCTGGGCAGCACTGCCAGCCAGGCTGCTCTGGGAGGAGTGGAAGCACTTGCCCCTTCCTCAAGAGTACCCACAATGAAGGGGCCAGGGTGCAGGGCAGGCAGGCACCTGGGGCAATGAGACCAGAAAACAGCTAAGGAAAGCAGAGCACTCTCATCAGATGTGGCTGGGTGACTTGGAGTCTTATCACAGGCTGAGCACAGTCACTGCCATAGAGGGGGAGCAGGAAGACTGCAGGGTGAGGAGGGAAGTGGGATTTCACCCATGCTCAGAAGAATACCTGTTATCCTGGCTGTAACCAGAATGCCAACCAAGCTGGATGGTGCTTACTGGCATGCAGGTCTCAGCAAACTGGCTGTTCCAAGCAGCCTCGGAGAGGGGAGGAAACCCACAGTCCTACAACTCTGCAGTGCACAAAAGTCACTGTTTTCAGGGCCTTCTTATAGAAGGGGCATTCCCCAGACTGAAACTACTGTGGTGTCAAAGCACTAAGACTGAGGCCCTGGTCCCTGAAGAAGTTTCTTTACTTATTTCAGAACTGTGTGGCTTCAAACAAGGAGACAAGACCATCATAGAAAGGGTACCCTGAAGTTGTCACTAAATGCAGCAAAGCTGCAAGGTACGGGACAGCTCACTGAAAATGTGTACATCTTACACAGCTCAGGGATTCCAGCATCAGACCAGTCACTCATCCCATCCCACCCCTGGTTACTGCCATCCTCTCCCCGTGTACATGCCCAGCCTGAATGGTTGGTAAAACCTCAGTGCAGCCCTGTGGAATCAAGTGCTAGAGAACTTCGTGTATATATA